>CATIWM010651301.1:0-21904 GCA_949671775.1 Mallotus repandus
GTAACCACATATTTATACATCTTGGAATTCTTGTTAACCCCAGCCTTGTGAATGTACTCCAGCTTCTGATCATCAAAAGAAGTTCTTGGAATCAAAGTTGGCCTTGACAAGAGCATAGGAATCAAATCTTTTTTACTGACACCCATGCTTTCATACAGTGCTATAGCAGGTTTAATACTCCTCTGAAAGTCATAAGTCAGAAGAGAAGGATTCCTGATAATGGCCTTGAGTAGCAACTCCTTCGATCCAAACAAAGTCATAAAATACTCTAAGCGCTCATCGAAGCAATTATTAATGCGACAGCGAAGGAATCTTGGGCGACAATTAATGATTTTAACAAGATCAGCTGACTTAATACCTAAGCCTTGAAGTAAACTTAGTTTAGATTGCAGGTTAGTAGTATCAGCATTGCGAAGAGAAGGCCCACGTGATAAAATCTTTAACAAATCATCTTCACTACAACCCCATTTCCTAAGAACTTCAATAGAGCCTTTTGGGTGCTCAAAACCACGCTCAGCATCATTTGCAACTTGGGGTTGACATATTGTCGAATAGGTGGAGAGCACAATTGGAATGAAGGAAAGTGAAGATCTTATGACTAGGTTTTTGTTAAAAAGCAGAAACCTTTGACAGGCAATGAACGAGGAGCTGAATTTGTATAAGGAATTGGGGTTTGGTTTCATGTCAATGTTGCAGCTTTCGACTAAATTGAGATATTACTGGCTCTTTTATGGCTTGAGAGAGACCTGCCGGAGAATTCGCACAATATTCATCTATGGAAAAGGAAGCACCTGATATTTACTTGGACAAAGATCAGAAAACATATTTACTTACCTGATTAAAAGCCAAGACCTGTCCGGCTGTCCCAACCCTGGCTCTAGTAAAAATGAAGTGAAGTTAAAAATTCAGGTCATGCCTAAGCCCGGTAAGTTTGTGGGTGGGCTTGGCCAGATTTGGTGAGTTGCCTGTGAAGAGGTACAGAACATACTATGGAAAGTAGAAGGTAAAACAACACATGCTCTTTCTAGCAGTGGCAGTGTAGACGAAGAGGATAAAAATAAGGAGAGCAAAGAGGCAAGAGATGGAGAAGAATAAGGTTCTTTTAAGTTCATTGGGTCTTGGGCCATCAATTTTAACTAGCTACGATACCATCATTTGGTTCAAAATTGAAATGGGAATGTGAATAAAGAGGAATATGAATTTTAGATTATGTTTAATTTTCACAAATGGAGCAAAGCAAAGATGAAATTAAGTGGTGTAAGTGTTGGTATTAAATAAAATAGGATTTAAATGATGGGAACAAATTGTAAGACCGTGAGTGGTGTCACAGCTATGAGACGATGTTGGATGAATCTAGTTTACAATCCAAGCAAACGCAAGGAGCCCCCATGTCATGATCTACAACTACGCAAGGTTATCAACTGCAGTAATCTTTCACTTGATAACCACTTAACTAGGAGCAACCTGCAGAACATCAACTGGTATGGTCTCTTTTTTCACCGGCCAAATTATATTTCATGTTCGATTTTATGCAGCTGCTCTCTTGAATTTCATATCCTTACCAGGGACAATGTTGACTGTCTTTCATCAACACTCCAGCAGTCGTCAAATCATTCAGCTCTTCTATTGTATCTTTGTAAATTTGAGCTCCCCATGCTATCTTTGAGAAGCATACGTCTTTTACCCCCAATTCTGTTATGTTAAACATTGCAGCGATGAACCAGGCTACCATGAAGGTGAAAGAGATCCAAATCAGATATAAATGCATTGCATTGCCCATCAAACAAACTTTGCATAATCATCCAGTCTCGAAATCACAATCCACATCCCGTTCATTGACCTGCAGCAAGTACTTTCAGGACAGTCATTTAAGAATGGTCATCCACTTACATCGAAAACAAATATACTCAAAAATAGCACCACCAAGTCTGAGATACACCTGAATGTTGACAAGTCCAGATCATATGAATTAGTGCATCTCCACTCAGCAAGGTAAATAAGAACTTCTTCTCACTGATTTCATAATCAACTTAAGGCGGAAGCATTTGATACAGTATTTTTACTTCTTACAAAAGAGGACCAGAAAATCGAGACATCAATTTTTTTTCCTTCTCAACTCGGCTGTAAAAGTACCATGTTTTTCTTTGTAGATTGTATAAGGCTGTATCCAAGATTCTTTTTCAAGCTTTTGTCCTTCATTATGTTTCTCATCTTCCAAGCATCGTCCCATGCACCAGCTGCGGCATATATGCGGGCTAAAACAGCATAGTTTGCTGAATTTTCTGGATCCATACGGAAAAGATGCTCAGCTGCTACTTCTCCCAGAGACATATCACCATGCGTACTGCATGCCCCTAGAATGGCACCCCACAGTGAGGCATTAGGCTTAATATTCATCTTGCAAATCATGTTATAAGCTTCTTCCAACTGCCCCCCACGGGCGAAAAGGTCAACCAGGCAGGAAAAATGCTCAGCTCGTGGCAGTATATCATATTTGTTAATCATATTACTAAAGCATTCCCCTCCCTCACTGGTTAATCCTGAGTGACTGCAAGCAAAGAGGAGACACAAGAATGTAATATCATTTGGCTTCAAACCCGTATTTTCCATCTGCTTGTATAGAGCAATTGCTTCACGTCCATAACCATGCTTCCCATAGCCATTAATCAATGAAGTCCACGAGATCACATTTTTTTCCTTCATATTGCAAAAAGCTCGGGTGGCATCTTCAATTTCTCCAGATTTTGCATACATATCAACCAAAGCATTACCCATGGCCACATCATAATTGGATTTATATTTTACAGCAAGAGCATGAATTTGTCTGCCCATGCTCAGAGACGCTACATCAGAACATATATTAAGCATAGTGGAGAATGTGATGTCATCTATCTCCATGCATATAAGCTGTATATCTCTGAAGAGATACAAGGCCTCTCTGCTATAACAGTTGTTGCGTGCATATCCAGTCATAAGTGCTGTAAAAGATATTGCATCTTTCTTTAGCATGCTCTTGTATAAGTCGTAGGCGCTCTGCATGCTTTTACATTTTGCATATGCATCAATTAGTGACCCATTCAAATCAATATGTGATCCAAATCCAAGTCGCATGATGACTCCATGTATCTGACAGACTTTGAAGAGGTTATTAGCCATGCTGGATGCCTTTAGAATACTCCCCAAGGTGAAACAATCAGGGATTACACCTATTAAATTTAGCACTTCAAATGCTTGAGAAATCTGAATATAGATACACCATAAAATCGTGAACAAAATAAAGCCTAAAGCAGAAAATTTTACATGACTTTTCCAAAACTCTAACGTTAAACAAAATATGGGGAGGGGCGGGGGGCTGGGGTTGGCGCGCAAAGACAACCTGGTTGGATACCAAAACATGTTCCCGTTGCTACATAATCCTTCCAATGAGGAGCCGATACGGAACTAACGTTAAACAAAATTTGTCTTTAAACATACTAATCCTGCTAACTTGTAACTATTTATCGATTATTTTTTCATCCCTACATTCACCTATTTGGATAACAAAGTTCGTAAATTTACTTTTCTAAATTAGTTTTTAAGAAATGCCCATGTCATGCACCAAATGAAGAAAAACCATACCTTCATTCATCATCGAACGAAACATTTCAAATGAATCATTAGTGAAACCCTGAGCAGCATACCCACCAATTATTGAATTCCAGGAAACCACATCCTTCTCAGACATTGTTTCAAACAGATAACAAGCATCCTCCATGTTTCCACATTTGCAGTGCAGATCGACCAATGCACTTTGCACAAACAAGTTACCAACGAACCTACTCTTGTGGATACACCCCTGTATTTGCATCCCTCTCTCCAAACACCTCAAGCCAGTGCATGCCCTCAACACACTCCCGTAAGTAAACTGATTGGCTCTGACTCCAGCACGAGCCATTTTTAAAAAGACTAAAAATGCATCCTGGTAATACCCATTTTGAGTATACCCAGAAATTTGAGCAGTCCATGAAACCACATTCCTCTCTGGCATTCTATCAAACACCTTGCGAGCATTTAATGTATCACCGAACTTTACATAAAAGATTACCAATTTGGTACTCAAGTGGAGATCTGAGTCGAGCCCACTTCTTATAATGTGGCTATGAATCAAACGGCCTTGTTTTGGTGCTTCCATCCCTATGCAGAGTTGTAAGAGTTTCATATACAGGCAGCCAAGTGAATGAAACTGTTGCTTCAAGAAAGCGAAATGGAGTACATTATAGCTAGACTTTTTGTTAAGAACACCACCTCTCATTGTTTGATTGATTATTTGGGAAAAATTTCTGCATTCGGACACGAATTTATTCCCATGGCACATGTTTCTACGTGTTGACGGGAGATCCACCTGTAGCTTTAATCACCGACTTTGATATCATCCAAAAATAAACAAATAAATGGAGTAACTTTATACTCAAAATTTAATTTAAGTATAATGTCGATGCATAATGGAGACTCAAAATATCAGCCTACATTTTCCACACACTTTCTACTAGGCTAATCCAGGCCACAACCGGACTCTATATATCCTCCCTACTCCTAACACAAAACACAAAAAGAAAAATTCCTATCAGGAAGGATGTTATCTATTTCTTCTCATCAACTTCTTGTACAGAGTTGGGATTTTTACATAACTACCCAAAAACTGATGCCATTAACATGTAATATTCTATATTTTCTAAATATTACACGCGTGTTCTATGTTTCTCAAAAATTACACTCATCTTTTTTTTTTTCTTCCGTCTTGAGTCTTTTTTTTTTTTTTTTTCGTCTTTTCCTTCTTCAATTTGCGTCTTCTTCTCCAAGAGATCAAATTTGTTGCTTTTGTTGCTGGTACTTCTGCTTCTTCTTCTTTAATTATTTCCCGCCGTTGTGGTTAGCCTGAAACCAGTCACGAAACTCGAACCCGTCAATGCAATCCACTCTCCCAGCATTAGCAAACCCACCCAATAGAAGCATAGGTATCATCTGACCTAACGAAAGAAAGATTCAGAAGAATTGATCCCAACTACTCCTCATTTATAGCATGAATCTTTGGAAAAAAAAAAGAAGGATTTTTTTTTTGGCTTGGTTTTGTAGTATAAGGAACTAACCAAGTAAATCCCAGGGCTCCCATATGCAAACGTCGACTTCAAGGATGACCTCGACTTCAAAGTGGTGGCCGTTGATCTAGAGGCGGAGGTAGTGATTGATGAGCTCTTCACCGGTCGGCCTGAATCTAAACACAGAAGACAGATATTGTGTAGACAATATCGCCATTTTTGGATTCTGATAATGCTCGTGCTTGTTCGCAACAACAACAATAAAATTAAAATAGAAAAAGAAAAAGAAAAAAAAAGGGAAAAGGAGGTTAAATTATATTTATAGGAGGTGGTGGTTTAGCTTAACCTAAAGCTTCGGAGACAAAGAAAAACAAGTAAAAATAGAAATGTTTTCACTTTCTATTGCAATTTACTTTTTAAAAAAAGAAAATAAAGATAAGACTTGAGAAGGGACCACTTTTATTTATCTTTAATTTTTCTTTTTTTTAAAAGGTAATGATATACATGTTGGTGGTTGTGTACTTTCAATGTGACTAATGATAACTTAGAAAAAAATAAGTACAGTGAAAAATTAGGATGTTTTGATAGACAGATCAATAAAATTATACTATATCTTACTTTTTATAGTAAAATTTACTCTAGATTTTAAATGATGTCAATAAATTTAAAAATAAAAATAGAACATGCGTAAAAATTAAAATAAACACTTCTGTAATTTATATAAAAGATAGAATAATTGAACAAAATAAAAAAAAAACGTCTAATTCTGTAAGTTTCTCTGTTTTTTTCTAGTAGGCTAATCCAGGCCATAACCGGACTCTATATATCCTCCCAACTCCTAAACACAAAACACAAAAAGAACAATTCCAATCAGGATTCAGGAAGGGATGTTATCTATTTCTTGTCATCAACTTCTTGGACAGAGTTGCTGCCAATCTCATCTTCTCGTAAACCTCTTGGACTTCTTATTCTTTAGGCCCAAATATTTTTCCATTTCATCTTCCTCGACGTCGTTCCCACCCCTCCTCTTCCTCCCATCAGCATTATTCTTTATGCTCTACAAACACAGATAGACGTTCAACAATGGATCAGCCTAACTGGTAACAATAACAAGATAGCAGCATCAGCAGTAAACAGCTGTAGGAGACTACATCGGAAAAGCCATATTTAACAACAAACCAAGGAAATATTTGGCAATTTGAGGGCCTGACAGAAAAGAAGGAATCAAGAATGTCGATAAAATAAAAAAAGTGGATGTTGACTGTTCTACGATGAGGCAATCAAAATCAACAATTCAAGTTTCACTAATACTCTTAGTCCCCTTAATTCACAGATAGAATGACATATAAAGTTCACAACGATAGTTTGAGTAAGTTGATACCGCCTGGGTAATTCTTTTGGCTTCAGTTACAGGCTCCAGCAAAAGCAACACTTCCTCTTCTTGAGCAGGAAATTCCGGTAACTTTTTACCTGGAACAAAGTTAACAGTTGAGGGGGAAACAACACAAAATAACCAAATATATCTATCATGAACAGCTTACCTATAAGTTTCTCTATCTGTAAAAACCACTCAACTTCGTATTGATTAACAAGGGAGATTGCAACCCCACTTCGTCCTGCACGAGCAGTTCTTCCTACACGATGAATATAATCCTGCAATCCACTCCGAATAATTAAAAAAAAAAAGAACAAAAAAAGGATAACTTTTTCTGCACCACAACCTCTACAATTTATCATTTTAAATACCAGTAATACTTGTAAATGTGTTAATCACCCAAATAGATTTTAACATTTTCTCAAGCATAATTGATTCTTCTATTTTTCTGATAAGCTATGAAGTTATTCATAAAAGTAAATGAAGGGAAAAGGAAAGAAAAAATCACATATATGAAATGCTGAAAGAGGGCTTCCTTTATGGGGCACAAGGAATTCAGGTTTTACATGTTTGTACATCTAGCTTTGCTAGTCTAAAATCTAAATTAATCACATATGTTGCTTATATTGTTATTTGCATGGCTTTCAAGTTTTTACGTGAGACAGACAAGTAATCAAGTGCATAACACCAATAAACTGAGACTTCCACAGATTATATAAAAACAACTTGTCAACTGCAGAAGATAGCAAGTCTTACCTTTGAGTTTGTAGGGATATCATAATTAATAACCATATCCACTGAAGGAATATCAAGTCCTCTACTTGCCACATCAGTGCATATAAGAACATTGCATTCTCCAGCTTTGAATTTATTTAAGGCTCCCAGTCTCTTTGACTGACATAAACATTCCAGTAACAAAGTGACCAAAATTGTTGAAACAAGAAAAAATTTTCCCATACATCTGCAGAATAAATCAAGCATAGATGCTTCCATTAAATTAGTTGTACCTGAGTCATGTGACCATTAATAGGAATGGCCCTTAGACCAAGATTTCGAAGCACCAAAGCCAGAAAGTTAGTCGCGTCACATGTTCGGGTGAAAACCATAGAAGTACTTCCAGACCTCTCAGTCAGAACATACACAAGATAGCAATCCTGTTAGAGTTACAAACAACAATGAAGTTGAGAAGTCATTAGAACCAAATTGACCAATAGCTAATATATCAAAGCAGCTGTTGCCCCATTGAGTGTCAATAACAACACAATAAATACAATTTATTATTCCATGTTGTTAACTGTCAACAGATACATAAATTAGAAACCCAAGTAGATCATTTCAAATTCCAATGCATGTCGCAACTAGATATTGCAGATCATCAAGATTAATTCATTACACATAGTCCAAGTGTCGTCTGCTCAGAGGAATGCAAACTTTTCCAGAAATCATCTGTTTCTGACTGACAACGGATATACTTTTTTAAGGGTTGACTAGTGAAATACTAACTACCGATCATTAGTCATATTCTTGAATAGTTGCCTAGCCTCCTTTTCTGATTAAAAAATCTGCAGAAGAAATCTACTGATGAAAAAGACACACCTTGTACTTAGCAGGTATGAAGCGATATTCCTGCTTCAATGTGTCAACAGTGGAATACTTAGATGCAGCTTCTATCTGAAAGAATCAAGGGACTCACATGAGTTACCAGTAAGGTAATTGAGCATGGAGAAAGAATTAAGATGGGAAGAAAGGATATACCTTCACTGGATTCCTTAGACAGGCTCTCTGGAGCTTCCGCACCTGCAAAAACAAGAGAACAGCCTTGTCAGATGCTCAACATTCACCCACTTTTAGTTTCAGCCTCTTTGAATCTATGTCTTTAATTCCTGAAGCAGTGCTATAAGACTGTCAGGTAATTCAATTTCATTATTAAGCTGTAGTTAAGCAGCTACCAGTTTCCACCTTATCAACTACAGTTAAAGGGCTCTTACTGACTACAGCAAATCACAGTGATTATTTGGGCAACTATCACTAAACATAAGAGATTATGCACTTTGCAAGGATCGCATTTGGAGATTTACCAAAATGAGAAACCTAGCTTATAGTGAACAAAATCAACACATATACTACATACCTTCTTTGTCATAGTTGCAGAAAATAAATATGTTCTCCGTTCACGTGGGATGACCTTTAAAATTTCATCAAGTGATTTCTCAAAATCCTCATTCAGCAACCTGTCAGCCTCATCCAAGACCTTCTCAAATGTGCAACCAGCAAAGAAAAAGGTAAGCAAGTACTAGACCAGGTAACATGTATGTTTTTATTTTAGCATTGTCAACCAAAACAAAAATTACTCAAGATGATAGTAATGTAAAATCAGAACAGTGAAAAGAACGTACCAAGTATTTCAATGTACGGAGAGAAAAACCTTTTGTGTTTGACAAATGATCCACGAGGCGCCCAGGAGTTGCAACCTTCAAAGAAGCAAGAAAGTTGATTAAAAAAATGAAGAACCCTTTCTTCTGAACACTATATATTTTACCAAGGAAAAAAAACAAACAAACAAAGAGTCAAACTAGGCAAATGAAAATGGCCTTGCCATATTACAATTTACGAAAAAGTAAAAGTATCACTACAAAAGAAAAAAGAAAAAGACCACTTACAACAATATGTGGTCGCCTTCCTAGGGAAATAGACTGTTGCACCATATCTACTCCTCCAACAAGCTGGTGTAAACCAAAAAAAAAAAAAAAGAAAGGCAGGTCAGACGGTTTTAACAGAAAAAAAAATTAAAAAGATATCAAAGTTTTAAGAAATCATAAACCGCATTCTATGCACAGTATATATCTTCAGAGCAAAAACCTACCACGGTACATTTGACACCAATATCAGCTCCTAAAGCTTCAAACTGCTCAGCTATCTGAATTGCCAACTCCCTGAAACAACAGCAAAAGATAAGAAACAACACAACTGAACTCTCATTAAGAGCCTGTTTGGAATAAATCACTAGTGGCATACTTTCATTTCTTTCAAAATGCATTAAAAATGTTTTTTTTTTTTTTTTTGAACTTGAAGAATCTAAGTAGCAAGTATGATCCTGGAATTGAAATAGAATAAAAATGAATTCATTCAATTATAGACTTTCCAAACACTACATAAGTGAATTAGAAGAATCAAGTAGTTAATTACCTAGTAGGAGAGAGGACACAAGCAAAGAAAGCTTGCACAGATCTCTCAGAAGCATCGAGAAGAGATTGTAATATAGGAAGAGCAAAGGCTCCTGTCTTGCCAGAACCAGTTTGAGCTAGACCTATCAAATCTTTCCCTGCAAAAAAACTCATCTAAACAAATCAAACAACTAAAGGCGAGGTCCATATAAATTCATATAATAAAGAAAAACAAACAAACAAACACCTTCAAGTGCATGAGGAATTGATTCAATTTGTATCTTTGTAGGGTTTTTCCATCCCAAATTATCACAAGCAGTTACCAGTTGCTCGCATACTCCTAATTCCTTGAACGTCTTCACTTCTTCTTTCTCTTCTCCCATTATTTCCAGCTTCTTCTAATTCACCAGAGGAACAGCAAACTATTTCAAATATGGAACCAAACAAACACTATTATTACGGAGCTTAAGACACGGTGGCGCGTTGACTGACAGTAGATGAACGGCAGGTTACAAGAAAGAGACTGGACTAGGGTTTAGTGATGTTTTTGCTGGTGGCAGGGTCAACGTCCTTTCAGATTGAGCTGGGCCGAGTTTGGGTCAGGTCCATTAAGGCCCAATTACCTTATCTTAGCAAAATTGGGAAAGCAAATACGACATCGTTTTTTGTTTTTTATTTTTTTTTGAAATACGTTTTTTATTTCTTTAAACAATAAATTTATACTGTCTCCCCCTGCAAGAAACCTCTAATTAAAAAAGCTAGCGGTAGCTCTCTGTTCGGACTGTTACAACGCCGATTTGATCTTGCAGGTAAGCTCCTAAAGCTATAGCTAAAAGTTCTTTTGCTTCTCCGATCGATCTTCTGTAATAGTCAACAACTTACGAAAACAATTGTTGCTTGCTTTGATTAGTAATAAATAATATATTCCTTTTTTTAAAAAAAAAAAATTTCCAGTTGCAGATATGGGCGATAGTCAATACTCATTTTCCCTCACCACTTTCAGGTATTCCCTTTTGATTTTATATGGTTGTGGTTTGATTTCATCTGATTTATGCAACCATTGATGGTTAAAATTTGCAATTGCAGTCCTTCTGGTAAGCTTGTTCAGATTGAACATGCCCTAACTGCTGTTGGATCCGGTCAAACATCTTTAGGAATCAAAGGTAATTTATGATTAAGATTAAAGATTAGGCCTTTTGCACACTTATGTATTTTGATTTTAATTAAATTATATGTGGTGGGGTTGCAGCTGCTAATGGTGTTGTTATTGCCACTGAGAAAAAACTACCTTCCATTTTAGTTGATGAATCATCTGTGAGTCACATTTTACTCTCTCTCATTTCGCTACTATTTCTATGTGTGAAGCATTCCCAATTTCTTTTTCTTATTTTGATATTCTTGATGGCAGGTTCAAAAGATTCAGACATTAACTCCAAATATCGGAGTTGTTTATAGGTTTGTTTTCTGTTACTTGTGATTTATTAATCTTTTTTTTTTTGTGCCCAATACTATACTTACGAGTTTCAACTTCTTTTTTTTTTTTTTTTTCTTTCAGTGGCATGGGTCCTGATTTTCGAGTTCTAGTTAGAAAAAGCAGGAAGCAGGCTGAGCAGTATCACCGTTTGTACAAAGTACTACACAACAACTCCTTCGTTTTTCTTTTTGTAAATCTCAAGTTCTACTTAAGATCAATATTAGTTAAGTTAATTCCTAGGTTTAGTATTTTTCTTTTTACCCTATGTTTTCTTCCGAATCTTCGTTCTACTATAATGGATACCATAGGCGCATGGGGTTATGTTTGTTTTGTTGCTTTCAGTTCTGTGTTTTTCCAGTGCTTAGGTAGTTGTCAATTTTGATTAATTTGCAATGAATTGGTGATTCTATTCCACAGGAGCGAATCCCTGTTACACAACTTGTAAGGGAAACTGCTGCTGTTATGCAGGAGTTCACTCAGTCTGGGTAAGTATCACTTTTATTTCTTTTTCATATCCTGTCAGTTCTTATTGAGAAGAAATAAGACCTACTTCTGGTAAATTTTGTTAAACCTGTCCTGCATTGAGCAATAATTTCCAACTTTTTTCTTCTTCCTAGTTATATTTGGAGAAATCATCATTCGTGGCTCATATGCAGATAGTTGGCTTCTTTATATTTCTAAAAGTTTCTTTTCTGTTTAACTACTTATTTCTTCTTTTTGTTCTGGTAGTGGTGTCAGGCCTTTTGGTGTTTCGTTGTTGGTTGCTGGCTATGATGACAAAGGCCCACAGCTGTATCAGGTATTTTTTTTTTTTTTGTATTTTTCTAGTTCTGGTTTTCAATTTAGGCGGTCATGTCATTACACATCAAGCTGATAATAGAGCTGGGTAGTCTGTCTATGGTTGAAATTACCCTGTTATATGATGCATTGAGAATCATTTTGAGCCTCCGTCAGAATTTAGATTCATTGCAGCAGTGCTTAAGTACTTGTGCTGTTTAATTGGCATGTAGTTTGCATGCGAAACAACATAATCACATTCACTTGTTGTTCAGCAACTTTCTCATTTTGGTTTATTTTCCCCCTTAACTAGTGCAGTGGTACTTTCATGTTTTGACTTACAATACCCTTTCGTTGTATGTTCTCTCTTGAGAAACAAGACAATTGGACATATTTGCCCAAAAAGCTGAAAAACCGGACTAAGGTCAAGCAAACAGTATCCGGAAATTTTAGCCCTCTGGCATTTATTCTCTCATTGAACTTTCTACCATGAATTTCTTCTTCCTAAAAGTGAAATGATTTGTTTGAAATCAAATTCTGTGTCTAATGGTTTGCTGTAGGTGGACCCATCAGGTTCATATTTCTCCTGGAAGGCTTCAGCTATGGGAAAAAATGTTTCTAATGCAAAGACATTTCTCGAGAAGAGGTGAGCTTAATTTAATTGCTTCATATTGCAATAAGATTTCTTTTGGTATCAATTTCTTCCTAAATTGGTAAGTTTCTGCTCCAACTTCCAAGCCATACTTGACTGGATTTTAGGATCTGCAGAGTAGCATATATCTATGTGATCGCAAGTGTTTTTTGGGTACCCATTGTGTACTTGTTGCTCTGTTCGAATTACTTTGATTGTTTTCTTACAGGTATACAGATGATATGGAGCTTGATGATGCAGTTCATACAGCAATATTGACACTGAAGGAAGGGTAGGCAATTAACTTAATCAATTCCAGAGGGACCAGTACTGTTTTTGTATTTAGTTGCAATCACGCATGAACAGTTTCTCCCTTTTCCTCTTTTAGTCTTATTTCTTACAGCCATAAATCAGTTATTTATTAGGTTTGTGGTAATATTTTTTTTAACATGATATTATTTTATCATGAGATAAGAAAATGGCAAAACTTAAGTAGTTAGCAGCAAAAAAAAAATTTAGTCCTTATGCAATAGAATTGAGATAATCATAGCCTTATCCAACTATTTGGGCCTCTAAACTTTGTGGGGTTTTATAACCTTTTTGATTTAAGGACAGCAATCTTTGCTTTATGAGTATATACATGGTAACTTGTGACCTTACTTCCTGCTTCTTTTGCAGGTTTGAAGGACAAATCTCAGCCAAAAACATTGAGATTGGCATCATTGGCGCTGACAAAAAATTCAGGCAAGTGATCTCCTTTTCCAGTTGAACTATCTCTGTGATTACATCAATCGAATCATGCTTAGAAGAGAGACATTTGATAGCTAATGTGTTTTTTATGCCTTTCAGGGTACTGACACCAGCTGAAATTGATGATTACTTGGCTGAAGTAGAGTAGCCTGTTTCTCGTCTTCCTGCAGCCTGAAGGAACAATCGAATTTCATTTTCCCCAAGATAGAAATTATCAGACATTTGTTGTTATCTTAACTTTCGATCAATTGTGGTTCATCAGTTGTAGTAATTTTCAATCAATGGATCCTCATTGGACGGGAATTTGTTCACTTGCTTCTCATTAAGAACAAAATTCCTTGAAAGGATGTTTCAAATTATCTTCCCCAAGTAAAATAGGACTAAACTGAATTTTAACCACCTGTTCAAATCCTGCACCTAAATGCTTTCTTTGGATGCATTATGCTTAAAAACACGTTACAGAGTAAAAGGTCCATCTTATAAAGAAATCCCATCAAAGAAGAGAACCTTCAAAATGAAGAGACGAAAAAAGAATAAGTTGTCTGCATGAGGTTTGTGTCAAGTGAACTTCCCAGTTTGAAGTAGCATCATTAGCAAAGGAAGGTTTTATACATTTAGTGAAGTGTGAGAATCACAAATCTGCTCTACTGTATTGCATTATCTAATATTCAAAGTGACTAGTGTAAATATCCTAAAAATATATTTTTTAGCTCGTCACCAAAAGTCGGAACAAGAACACTTGCCTTCACTGAAATGGTGAAAGCGATATGGGTCTCTTAGTATAATTTTCCGCCCCAGAAGTCCACTAACAAACTTGTATACAGAATGGCAATCACCACAAACGCGAAGGTTCTTGAAAATTTTGATAGTTGAAGCTTCAGGAGTGCTCATCAAGCCAAATGCAAGAGCAAGTCTCTCACTGTGGTTCCAAAGAGACTGCTCCTTTTGTTCTTCATCCGTGTCATGCATGGCATAGCTTGTATCAGGGACATAACCTGCCTCTTTAATCATTTTCTTAAGCTCTTCCATCTTCATGTATATCTGACTGCTCTGTGGATGGGACTGGTCTCCCATTCCAAATGAACTAATTTTGTCCTTCAATTTCACCCAACTGTATGCAGGTTTCTTCTTTATTTTGTTTGATCCCATTTCCCTCCTAAGAATCTCTACGTCATTCCATCTCCCAGTAGTTGCGCACACATTTGAATAAAGAACATAAGCTGAATCATCCGATGGATCCAATTTGAAGAGATTTTCTGCAGCTTTCCTCCCAAGATCCAGATTGCCATGGATTCTACAAGCAGCCAATAAACTCCGCCAAACAAAATGAGTTGGAGGAACCGGCATTTCCTTGATAAAAGCTTCAGCCTCAGCAAGTCTTCCTGATCGTCCAAGTAGATCAACAATGCATACACAATGCTTTATATCTGCCGGAACACCAAACTCCTTTATCATTGAATGGAAGTATGCCAGACCCTCCTCCACTAGGCCTGCATGGCTGCATGCAGAAAGAAGGGAAACAAAGGTGACATTGTCAGGTGTTACTCCAAACTTCAGCATTTCATCAAAAGTTTCCTTGGCCATTTGAAAACTCCCATGTCTTGCAAAAGATGATATTAATATATTCCACGATGGTCTTGAACGCTCAATTGGTTGAGGAATTACTCTCAGCACATCATCTAATTCCCCACATTTTGCGTACATATCCATTATGGCATTTCTGACCAAAGGATCCAAGTCAAAACCTAGTTTTACTGCCAAACTTTGAAGCTGTTGGCCTTCCTCTAACATTGCCAACGTAGCAGTAGCAGAAAGGCAACCAGAGAAACTAAACTGATCTAAGTCTACCCCTGCATGTCTCATTTTCACAAGAAGTTTCAAAGCCTCTTCCATCTGGCCATGACGAGCATTTGCAGCAATAATGGTATTCCATGCTACAGCATTCTTATTAGTTAACCCATCAAAGATATAGTCACTTGAATTGAGATCACCACACTTTGCATACATTGTGATAAGTGAGTTTTGCACGTATTGATCTGATTCCAGTCCTGTCATAACTGTATAAGCATGTATTGGCATCCCATATCTTAGTAAATCATTTGGAGCCTCGAAAGAACCAAGTACATTAGCTATTGTAATGTAGCTTGCTGGTACACATTCTCTCATCAATTTGAAAGCTTTTATAGCCTCATCTGATTCTCCATTGTCTGCATGACCACCAATGAGTGCATTCCAAGTCACTTCATCCCTCCTGCACATTGTCTGAAATACCTTTTTTGCTTCAACCATTCTACCAGACTTTGCATATAGGGTAACTAATGCATTGCCAACGATCAGACTTTCATGTAGGCCTGTCAGGATTACAAGGGCATGAAGAATCCTGCCTTCAGTGATGAAGTCAGGATCTAAACAGGCACCCAGAGCACTTGTAAAAGTCACAAAATTAGCCCCTTTCCTCACATAAGAAATTCTAGTAAAGATTTTCAAGGCATCTAGGCACTTGCCATTCTGAGCATAGCAGGCCAACAAGGAATTCCATGAAATCAAATCTCTCTCTCTCATTCTTTGGAAAACCATGTCTGCATATTCAGGTTTCGCAGCACCAGAATACATTGCTATAAGAGTATTGCATACACAAATATTTAAATCCAATCCGAACTTTACCACTAGAGAGTGAAGTCCTCTACCCCATTTTAAATTATCCACAGAACCACAAGCTGATATCACGGTTGAAAGTGTGGTGGAATTTATATGGTTATGATCATGATGCATCCAATAAAAGCATCTCAGTGATTCTTCAGAAAGACCATTTTGCACATATACAGAAATCATTGAGTTCCACGAGATTGTGTCCCGTTCATTCATAGCCCCAAAAATATAGCAAGCCTCCTGAACTCTCCCTAAACTACCAAACATTGATATGAGAGAGTTCTCCACAGAAACATTAGTTCCTAGTCCAGACTTCAGAACCTGCCCGAGGACCTGATGACCCAAGAATTCATCCCCAAGTGAGGCACAAGAACTAACTACAGAAGCTAAAGTGTTGGCATTGCACCTCAATCCATCATATCTCATTTGTAAATATATATCAATCACTTCCACTGGATCTCCAATATCTGAATAAGCAACCATCATTGCTGTCCAAGAAACTACATTCTTATCTGGCATTTCCTCAAAGACCTTTCTCGCTTTAAAAGCTAAACCATACGCCCCATAGAAATGCAAAAGTGACGTACCCACAAATACATCACATAGAATGCCAAACTTAACAACCAAACCATGGACTTGAATCCCTAAGCTGAACGTAAACTCCGACCTTTCACAAGCCGTTATCAAACTAGCGAATGCAAAGCCACTAGGCTTTATTCCAAAATCTCGCATTTGATTGAATAACCCAATCGATTCCTGGTATAAACCGGCATGAACATATGCAGAAATTATGTGGTTCCAAGAAGCATCATTTTTTTCAGACATGCTATCAAACACGTAACGTGCAAGACCGATGTCACCAAACTTCGAGTACATGTTGATCAAAGTATTATTGTAAAAAACACCTAGATTGGCTAAACCTTTGATGCATAGAGCATGTAACGCTTTGCCAGTATCTTCTTTGGTGATCTGAGAGAAACCCTTTTGATGGAAGCAGGAGATTTTGGGGTTTGGGTGGTTTGAGAGGGTAACAACAGTACTTGCGTTTACGTGTTCTTCTTCTGTTCTTACGCATGGTGAAGAGGCTATTGAGATAGGCCTAGCGTTCAAAGAGTTTTGATAGGAAAGAATGCTGGGTGCACAGGGTTTTGATTTGAAATTACACAGTTTTCTATAGCAACTAGCCAGCTCTGGCTGTTTGTTGCTCCAACTGTTTGCTGAGTTTCACAAGTGAAGATTGAAGAAAAAGAAAAGCATTTGGTTGCTGCTGTAAGGCAGTTTACGCACTTTTGAGGGAGAGATCAACGCCTCAATGCAGTCCGGTACCAATTTTATACATGTCAACGAAATGTTTAATGGTTTTGCACATCTTTCTCAGAGCGTTCCTTCCAATTTGAAATGCTTCAATTTCAGATAGTGTCTTTCGGAGTGATACTGCACCCTTTTTCTAACAGAAATATAGTGCCACTCTTTGAGATATGAATTTGTAGAACCAACTGCTACAATTGTTGCAATGAGTTCAATAAACACAGTTCTTTGCTCGGTTGAGACTCGCGAGCCGAGATTGTATACCTGTCTGTCCATAAACGTCCATCCAGACCATCCACATTGTGATCATGGTTTGTAGCTAACTTCGTGCAAAATCAAATAACACAGTAATATAACGTAAACTCTAAGAATTGATGAAGAAAAAAGGAGCTACTTTTCAACATTTCTCCAATAATCATTATGGGAGTGCACCCTATAACCAATTCATGGAAAAACCGAAGTTGATTCATGCATTTCAAGTGTCCCAACAAAAACAAAAGAAGGTTTCTACTATATAGACTGCATATTTAGCATAATACAAAAAGATAGCAAATTACTATAACCAAAATCCAAAAAAAAAAAAAAAAAACAACTATTTCTAGCTACTTTCTGAATGTCCAGTTATGAGCACACCGAGGTCCACTTGAAATGCCCTCATAGTAACGTGAGTCAAGCTTTTGGTTGTTCCAATCCTTAACGAAGTCCAAAAACATTTTTCTCGCAGACTCGGATGAAAGATCAGAGAAAAATGTCTCCCTTTCCTCCTTCAGCCAGGTTGCAAACTCATTGTTCTTAGAGAAGTAATCATCCTTGGACAGCTCTTGGAATTTCTGAAGAAAAACCATTAGGAGAAGATGTCATTAGGAATACTGCAATCATACAACATAGGATGGAACTCATGCAAGAGGTATAACTATGATAAAAAATCTTATACAAGTGTAGTCAACCAAATAAGTGCAACTGATGAAGCAATGGGAAAAATACTGAAGAAAATCGTGCATGATGGAAAATTCTAGCAAGTGCACTACTTTCAGATTACTGAGAACTGAATCATGCATGGACTGAAACTATTAAGCAATGATCAGAATCGAGTCAAATCTCACAGCTGGTGATGCAAGGTGCCTCACATTCAAATCCTAGCTGATACAATCCTGAACTCTATCAGGACATAAAGCCAAGTTGTCCAAATCAAAATAATAGACAAATTTTGCAATTCACACAAGAATGTATTATTCCTCCCTCTCAATATTTTAACTATCAAGAACGAAAACAAATCTTAATATAAAGATAGGAGCATGTACCATTACAGCTCTAAGTGGTGCTCGATGCATTCAAAGAAAATGACAAGATTCTTTAAAACACGGAGCACAGCAGTAGAGTGTAAACAAGATGCCATGAAACAGCAAGAGAAGAGCCACAATAACAGCAGAAGGAACGTAGCTAAAATACCGGGAGGTGACCGCCTTTGAGATGCTTTCCTTTATGCTTATCCTTGGACTTCTTTTCTGATTCAATAGCAGCAGGGTATCAATTTTGATGGAATCTATTTCACAGAAATCAATACAGTACACAACCATATGTTATAAAACAATTAATTACCTTTATCAGAGCGGTGCCTATGAGACTTGCTGTCGTCGTCCTTTCTCTTGTCTTTTTTATCACTTTTTCTGCTTCTTCTTTCACCTTCTTCTTCGTCTTCTTCAGCTTCAGCTTCAGATTTCCTTCTATGGCGTTTTCTATGTTTTCCTACATCTGTGGATTCAGATTCAAAGCCAAAGCAAAAAACATGAAGCATAGAAACAAAAATAGAGCCAAAAGAAAAGGCGTAAATTGAGTGAGTACCTTCAGAGGAGGGGCTTCTCTTCCTGCTTTTCTTCTTCTCCTCCTCCTTCGATTTCCGATCGCTTCCCATTTTCCGAACGACCCAGAGAGGCACAGACGGACAAATTGATTTTTCAGTTTTCGATCCTGCCGGGTTTAATGAGTTCACAACACGTCATTCCTTACTTGGGCTCAATTAGTCGCAAGCCTCAGGCATAGATGGCTTGGGCTTCATTTTCAGCTAAGCTATTGCATAACTCGAGCCCATGACTGAACTTGTTTTTTAATATAATATGATTTTTTTTAGCAGCAAAAATAAAAATCACTAGGCATTCTGATTATTGTTCTTCACACAGTAGTTATTTATAAGGCAAATAACTATTTTTCCTCTGTGTTTTGGGTTTATATATTATTTCATCTCTAATATTTAAAAAAATATTTATTTATTTTTAATATTTATAAATTCGTGCATTATTTCATTCCTAACGAAAGACTAATGAATGTTAACTGTTACAAATGTCAGAGATAAATAAATATTTTTTCAAATATTAGATATGAAATAGTTTATGAAATAGTATATTAGGTCAAAATATAAGAGATAAATAGCAATTTATCCTTAATCATAAAATCATTATTATATACTTATTTTCTCTAAATTTGAAATTGAATTAAGTAAATAATTTTTCCGTAAATTTAATGACACTCAGTTGTGCAAAGTAGAATTTGAACTTTCATCCTCTTTTACTCTCTCCTTATAATGGCAAATCAAGCCACTTCAACTAATTAAAAAAGAATGATATACAATAAAATGCCATCAAACAATCCAACTTATAATTGAATCCTTGATTTCTTTGATAAGCAACCATGTCTTGACGGAAACTTTTACAAAGCTAACTCGGTTTGTGTTCGAATATTCCTTTCCTGCAAGATAATATACATGATCAGTTAATAGGTTAAGGTTTCTATGGTGAAGGCATAATTATATATATATATATATATATATATATATATATATTGATAAAAAAAAATGGCTTAAGTACTTTGGAGATGATCGAAACTCTTCGGACCAAAATCAAAAAGATCAAAATAACCTCATTTCCTAGTTCATTAGCTAAACAAGAGGCTTCTTTTATGTAGAGCCGAAAAAGGAGATTCACGATGTAATCTCGAACTATTCATGACAATTACGTCGAGAAAAAAAAATGAAGGTTTTTTAAAGGGAATGGAAGGGACAAAAAGAGAAAGGAATAAAATCTATAGATTTTGTTGTATTTGACAACTTCAATGTAACTAATACAGAAAAAAAAAATAGAAATAGTTTGAAAATAAAATAAAATTTTAAATTAGAATGTATTTAATAAAATAAGACTATTGCAATAATATTTTAAGTTCTTATTTTTATATTTAATTAAATTGGAGTTTTAGATTATTAAAATTATTTAATTATTTATATTAAAGTATATTAAAATATTTTATCAATTAATTATTTTAAAATATATATTATTTTTGCACGGACTAATTTTTTAAAATTTTTAGAAAAATTTTTAGGTAACTTTATTTTTTTATATACTTTATTTTTACCATCGTTGAATTATCAACAAAGTAAAATTTACCTTATAAAAAATAAAGTAACCAAAAAAAGCACCGAATTTTTACTACCCCGCAGTATTCTAAAAAAAAGATTGGAGAAATATGTTATAAGGGTATTCCGGTCATTTGAAGAATGTAACCGTCTCATTACTTTGGCGCTCTTTTCATTAAGTAACTTTTCACTACAACAAAACAATGATATAGACACGAAAAATAGAAACAGACATTTAAAATTACAACAAAATTTAGAAACAGAAAAAAAATATGTAGCTATTTATTGGCGAGAGTGAATGGCGGCAAAATAAAAACAGATATAGCGATGGAAATAGGGTAGAAATTGAAATAGAAAAAATTTCTGTCGCAAAAGTATGGCGGGAATAGTGGCGCGTAAAAATAGTGTGGCCTTTAGCTACAGAAAATTTCGTTTCTATTTAGCTACAGAATACAAAATCTATAACTATATGTTGACATTTAGCTACAAAAATTTTGTTTCTAAATTGAAATGGAATTATTCTATTTCAATTCCATTTCAATTTAGCTACGGAACGAAAATCTAGAGCTATTTATTGGACATTTTAATAAAACACATGTAAATGTAAATGAGAAATGCATGTATTCATTTTTGTTGTAACTGCTTACATATATACAACTAACGAACTAAATCTCTAGTTAACCAATGAGAATGAAACATGTCTGTCTAACCAATAAGAATGCAACACGTCAACATAAATTAAGTAATCAAACTAAACCAACAAACGATGTCGTTCACTTGAGTAACGCTATAACGTTGCAGCGCTATAGCTTAGTTGATGAGCGCTGCTATAGACGGCGGGGTTTAGCGCGCATACAAGTTTATTGCAACCGTGACACTGTTTGAGCTCAGGGCTCTAGGGAACACATGATATAATGCAAATATGCATAGCTATTTAGTATAGTTTAGTATCATTTTCATATGACTTTTGTTATGTTTATGTGTTTATTTGATTATGTATTTCTTATTTTTACTTCTAAGTGTTTTTATTTGTTGTTTGTGTGTTTCATACATGTTTTTAGCCTTGAATTGGTGCATGGAATAAGCTTGAGGCTAGTTTGATTGATGAAGGAAGCTTTTCAACCAAAAGAATACAAGTTAGGAGTCTTAATGAGTCGTCAACATCTTCACGAGTCGTCACCCTTCCTTGCTGTGACGAGTCGTCAACATCTTCACGAATCGTCAACCTTCCTTGTTGTATCGAGTCGTCCATGATTGACGAGTCGTCACCTTTCATTTTTATCCAAAAGTTGCAACTT
>CATIWM010651325.1:0-41371 GCA_949671775.1 Mallotus repandus
AATCTTTTGTAAGTTTTGCTTATGCCAAAATGTAACCATTTGTCTGTTTGGCAAGTGTAGCTGGAGGTTTATTACCGCTGGATTTATCTCATTCATCTCAAATTCAAATATTCTCCATATAGCTTCTTGAGCAGATACCCATCTTGCATCTTGATGTTGTTGTATCTCATCTACTGATTTTTCACCATCATATGCTCCAACATGGACTGCTATTTTATCATGCCCTTTGTATATATACTTATACAAGTATTTAACAGCTTTCATACTGGAACATACCTGATGAAAAATTATATATCATTATAATACTGTTTGAAAATGTAAATAATTTGAATTTTATAATAATATGTATTTATTATTGTTATATTATTCCAAATCAATTATATTTTCAGGTATATTAAAAATTGTCTTTTTCAAAATATTATTTAATCATGATGATTGAAATAAATAAAGAGTGATAAATATAGTAATAAATTAAAATGGATAAATGTGATTGTGCAATTTAATTTGGTAGATTGTAATAGACTGAACATTCTTTAGGATTTTCTTCACAGAAAATTATGATATTTTACATTTTATTTTAATTTTACCAAATTAAAGTGTCAATGCAAATCCCTTAATCCATTGATTTTAAGGACCCAAAAAAAGATTTATTAAATATGTAAAGCCTAGAAATCAACAAATCGGATTCATGTGGTTATATATTTTATTTGTAATTAAAGTAAACAAATTAAACTATAGGAGATGATTAAATTTAATTCAGGTAAAAATAAAAAAATTAGAAAATTAAAATGGCTCTACAAAAAAAAGGCAACCATATCTAGTCGACTTTTAGATTTATGTAAAAAAATTGGTGGGCATTTAACATATTTTTTGGAGCATCTAAAAGAATAATAAGAATGTGGGTAGAGAGTGGTAGGGTCAGTTGCAATATAAAATTGAAATATACAGACCAACTTTGTTTCCATTATGCATAGTATAATAATAATAAATTTGTGGTGCTACTATTGATTTTTCAATTGTTAGACATTTTTTTGTCTTTGCTTTTGCCAATTATTTCTCTTTTTCATCATTTGTCATTTTTATTTTATTTTATTCTTTTGGGATTTTATCAGGTGTTTGGCCTGATTCTAAGAGCTTTAGTGATGAATGAATGGGTCAAAGCCATGAAGATGGCAAGAAATCTGTCAGAATGACACCAGTGGATTTTGTTGCAACAGGTTTCTTTCTTTTTTTTACTCACAGTCAAATTTAAGAATTTTACATTTTTAAGCCCAACAACATTATTCTATGTTTTTCTTAAAGAATTAGTTCTATAATAATAATATATATTTTTAAAGAATTAGTGCAATAATAATAATAATAATTTTTCAGTTCAATGTATAATATTTCATATCTATAGTGCAATTTAAGATGTAAAGGATTTTGTAATTTACCTCAATATTTATATGGCAATCATTTCTTGTTAGTAGATATGGATTGTAAGGAACGATCCATCTATTGTCTACAATTATATTTGGCTTTTAACCTGAAAGTAAAATAAAATTTAAATTAATTTTTTAATTTTTTATATAGTCAAAAGAGAATCTAAAATATATATAAAAAATTTTGTACCTATAGTCCATTTTTAGGTCTTTTATATATTAGATATCCATCATGTCCTTGCATTGTTAGCGAGACGTATGGTCTTGGATAATTAAATATGCACTTTCCATCAATCACGCAAAAGCATTTTGGATTTTCCTCTCTACACGGGCCATGCATCATATACTTGACAACCATTCTATATAATTCTGGATATTTGTTCTCATTTGGAATCTCGGCGCTAACATATCTATTGAATTTGTCTGGACTTACTATTTTATAACCCTATTTTAGTATTATCAGAATGTGCACATATGACAATCCTCTTTTTTAAAATTCAATAACATGGACATGGGCTGCTACTTTGCCGAATATCTCTCTGTCATACAATTGCTTCTTCAAATCTTGCAATTTTCCTCAAAATACTCTAGAAGGTAAGTATGGTCTATCATGTGTCCTTTGTCATGGTTTGAGCTCTTCTTTTATTTCTTCCTATTCTGGATGATACCCCTTAGGTATATACATATTTAAATTAATAAACTTATATTCCTAAATTAGAGTAACTTGCAGAACAAGGAAAACCAAATCCAAGTAGGAAAGAGTCTTCCTCATCAGGAAGAGTCCCACATCCGGAAGACTTCCAGATCATGAGGAATTGCCTCAAATAAGGACAAATCCTATAAGGAAGAGGAATTCTATTCCTTTTAGGTTTGAGCATCTCATTCTCTATAAATACTCCTCACCTCCCCTCAAATTATTCATTATATTCTCTTAAGTTCTTATTCTCTCATTATCTCTCTATAAACTCTCTCTCTTTACCCTTTCTGACTCTCTCTCAAAAGGCTATCACTGGCCTAACATGTCCAAAGATGCATTCCAACTAGTTCAAAAATGTATTAAGTATCAGCAGTTTGCACATCTTACTCATAAACCTTCCAACATTCAACATCCTATTGGAAGTCCGTGGCCTTTCGCTGTTTGGAGAATGGATATCCTAGGCATGTTCCTAGTTTCTATATCTTAGAAGAATTCTTGATCGTGGCAATTGATCACTTTATAAAGTGGGTAGAAGTGGAAGCTGTTCGAACCATTACTGAGTCTCGGATACAACATTTCTTTTGGAAAGAAGTTATTTGTAGATTCGGCATACCTCACACTTTGATCATAGTTAATGGCATGCAATTTGACAATGAGAAGTTTAAGGCATTCTATTCAGAGTTTGGCATCAAACTCAGATTCACTTCAGTGGCTCACCCCCAAACAAATGGATAGACAGAAGTTACTAACAGAATCATCATGCAAGGGCTAAAGAAGAGATTGGATGAAAAGAAGGGAAACTAGGTAGAAGAGCTTAACAATGTCATCTGAGCATACAGAACAACATCCAGAGGCTCAATAGGAGAAACACCCTTTAGATTTATATATGGAATGGATGCAGTTATCCCTATAGAAATTTGATCACAAAGCTACCGAGTCTCTAGAGAGTTGGATCTAGACGTCAATAATCTCTATGCTTGGATTTGCTTAGACTTACTGGAGAAAAAAAGAGAGCGGAGAATAGCCGGGTATCATAACAAACATGTCCGACCAAAGCAATTTAGAGATGGAGACTTCGTGTTAAGGAGAGCAGACATTGGCAAGGGCAGTTTTGGAACTGGAAAGCTCGAACCTAATTGGGAAGGCCCATATCAAGTCACTGAAAAATCCACCAAGGGTGCATACAAGATAAAAGATATGCAAGGAAAAGAATTGCCTCAATATTGGAACTTGGATAGCCTTAGGAAATACTATTAATAAAAGAAATTGTACTTAAAAAACAAAAAAAAAAGAGATAAGTTCTAATAAAGAAGCACAATTTCATTCATTCTCCATTGTTTTTACAAAAAAAAAAAGAAACCTAAGTATTTACGTTAGCCTCAGACTCAGAAGGCACTGAGCTAGCTTTAATTAAAACATTGGCATCCTTCAAAACGAGAGTCTTGGGCACCACAGAGGTAGTAGCAGCGAGGCCAGTTCCGGCTGAGGACCCTTCTTCGGAATGATGAGGATCCCTCAGATGTTCGAAAATAGACCCCTCGATAGTGATCGACTTCTTGGAGATTCTTGGGCCTTCTCGGTGCTTCTTGGCAGCTTACTAGCAGCATCATCGGCATCAGCCAACTTAGCCAAGTTTGTCGATGTTATCTTATCACACTCAAAAAAGTCCAAATCAGGATGCTGAGCAACCAGAATCCTCTTAAGGTCAGATTTGTATGCCTTAAGGAACCTAGACTCTATATTTCGATAGGATCTCAGGTCATCCTTTCAACCTTCTTTTTCTTTCTTTAACTTTTCCTTTAGCACGACAAGCTCAGAATCTTGCTCTTTTATCTTCTCAATATATTGCTCCTGAGTATGTTTGAGATCTCAGATCCTTTTATCATGAGACTCCACCTCAGACTTGGTTTCATTAAGCTTTGCCTTTGTAAGTTCTAAGGCACGAGCTGTTGCACCCAACTTCTTTTTGTAGTCCCCGACAATGGTGCCCACCTCGGCATCTTTGAAGTTGTATTCACTTTGAAGGATGAAATGCTCATCCTTGGCTAGCAACAAGCCTTGGGCCATCTGTAAGTAAAACAGAAAGTGTTAGTAGATTAACTATACTTATTATCACTGCAAGATACGTTCTAATCTTCTACCTCCAAGGCATGTGTAATCAGGGAATTAAATAGCTCCCCTCTACTTATATCCTTCCACCACTGGATGTTCTCCGGCAAGCATAGAGACTCGGCGTACTAGTTTTTAACTTGGGGGTTCATAATGCTCAGTGGATTCATCTTATTCAAAATCCATTTCTTTGCATCCGAACACTCGAGAAGTTTTGGACGTTTGATGAACATGTTCTCGGACAATTCTTCTTCGTCCTCAGCTATCCCTTTGCCTCAAGAATGTTTCTTAGAAGACCCAATAACCCTTTTTAGAGCATGCTCCAATGGAGGTTCTCTTGCAACCTTGACATGTTGTTCAGTTGGAGTCTCGGAAGGCTCCTCTTGCTCCAGTGTAAGGTCAATAATCTTTGGTTCTTGTCCTTGATCCTGAGCTTCCTCCGGACCAACATCTGAAAGTAGTATCTCGACCACAAATGTATAATAGTTAGCCATCTACAAATAAATGAGAGAGAAGAGTCAGAATATACCTTAAAGAAGATAAACACTTACCATCATATACTCTCTGAAGGTATCGTCGAGAACAATTCTAGGCTGAGATTCCCTCAAATATACTTCAAGTATAAAGCCTTCTTATTAAGTCCGAGTCTTCATCAGGCAACTTTGTTTGGTGTTTTAAATCATGACAAGTATTGACCTATAAGTGTCGGATATTGAAGAATTCGATTGGGTGATCTATCACAAAATACTTGTGTCTTAAAGACTTTGGTATGTCTGGAAGTCTTACAAACAGACTCATACCCAGAACAACTGATAGAGAGAAAGTAAGCTCTCCTTTTTTCTTATTTAAACTATAAATAAATCGTTGCATGTCAAAGTCTGGGTCTCTCCCTTCCCTATGCATAAGCTTTATGTACTCGGTTAAAATTCTATAACTATTCGGGTGCAGTTGCCCAAGAGCTATGTTATATTTATTCAATAATAGCTTCAGAAAGGGATCTATCGGGAATCTCAGCCCCCCTCTAATTAGTCTTGGTACACTACCATTTTTACAATATCTAGGTAAGGCTCATGCGCTTTCTTATTGGTAGTATGCAACAAATATTCTGGGGGAATCCCAAATCTACGCCTATACCATTCTACATACCATCATCTACCTTAGATTCGAACAAATCAGATTTCACTTGCTCTCATGGAGCCATTGGCACCTCTGAAAGAAGGGTACGAAAAGAGAAAAAACTAACAAGTAAAAGAAACTCTTGTTCATCTGGAGAGCGGAGTTGAACTTCTCATAACAAGCAGAAAGCAGAAGGAAGAAGCTTGTGGTAGCGACAGTAGAGAAGGAAAATGGAGACAAAAACCTAGTGCACACAGTAACACAAAGCAAAAAAGTGAAATTTATAAACGATGTCCTTTAATTTATAACCTGAGGAAGGTTCTGGATGGACCTCACATACCCTCAGTATTACAACACTCATGCTTCATCATCCCAGGGGCATAATAGTCATAAATGGTCTAACATTAAAGGACATCATTAGCACAACTATCTAAGTGCTGTCCTTTCAACAGATGCGCTTGTCCAACTATAAGAATGCCGTTGAATCCGCCATGTCTTCTGACACATGAACAGACGTGATGGTTCCTAAATTAAGAAAAGCATAAGGCGTAATGACCATGCTTCATAATTTAAAGCACATGCTTTCCAGGGCACTCGGGCCTCATTTTATAACACTGAGAGACCACAAGATCATAGGCACTCGGGTCTCGTTGCCTTGTTATAACACCGAGAGACCACAAGATCATAGGCACTCGGGCCTCGTTGCCTTGTTATAACACCGAGAGACCACATGGTCAACTAATGCCTTGAGCACTAAAAACCCCAACGATGACTGGTTTCATCACATTCTTTATATAGCGAGTTAATCCCTCGGGTTGTTTCATAACACTGAGCTTATTCTACCGAGTATCTGTAAGTCTAGCTGGCAATCTTTTCTTTCTATGCAGCACATACAATTTCAAGTCTCGGTACCGAGCTTGTTCAGCATCAATGGCTGAGGCTAGCCACCTCAGCTCACCCGTCAGCATCAGACACTCTTCAGCATGTATCAGTCCGAGCAACAATTACAACTTCCTCAATATCTGAAATACTTGGACATAAATATCCAACCAGACTTTCGAGGTGGACTCTTGATACCTCAGGTATATTCCTATTTAAATTAATAAACTTATATTCTTAAATTAGAGTAACTTGCAGAACAAGGAAAACCAAATCCAAGTAGGAAAGAGTCTTCCTCATCAGGAAGAGTCCCACATCGGGAAGACTTCCAGATCAAGAGGAATTGCCTCAAACAAGGACAAATCCTATAAGGAAGAGGAATCTTATTCCTCTTAGGTTTGAGCATCTCATTCTCTATAAATACTTCTCACCTCCCCTCAAATTATTCATTCTATTCTCTTAAGTTCTTATTCTCTCATTATCTCTTTATAAACTCTTTCTCTTTACCCTTTTTGACTTAGGCATCAGAGGTTTTGTGGAGGAAACCCCGCATCTCACCTTGTTCCTTTGATTGATTACTTGACCATAGGACTCGGAGGTTCCAGAATCAAGTTATCACCGGATTACATGTCATTATAATAAAAAGATAAGGTTTTCCAAACCTTTGTACTAAATCCATATCATTAAGGTATCTTCTACACATATCTCTAGGTCCACCAATGTAAGATGAAGGTCGGACAGTCCATTTTCCAATTTGACTTCCTCTTGTTTCTCCATCTCTAGCACTATAAATGATTCCCTAATATAGTTCTGACCTTATATGAGATTGTTATGTCCTATAATAATCTACTTGAGTTATCTTTAATTTGATATAAATATCAACCACATATTGTTGCATTAATCTTCCAACTAGTAGCAATAATGATGGGTGATGCTCTCTAATTTGACAATGATAACAATAATACTCTCGGCATGAAACATTTCTAGAATTTGGATTTTTGACGCCTGAAACAATTATTCTCTTTATTATTTCTATAATTTTAAGGTTTTATATAAGTTGTTAATTTTTTAATAGTAGAAATTGCTATGAAAAATATTTACGTACCTTCAATTTCATTCAAAATGACATTTTTCGCCGATGTCACAATGGGGATGTTGTAAGTATTTGCTATTTCGACGACAACGGTATTGCCATTTTTATTTTGCTTCACTTGTTTTTTTATCTGTTGGTGCCATCCACTTTGTCCTTTAGGATAAAGTAGCAGATATTGTAGTGGATCATAACATCCGTAGTCGTACTTGACTCTGTATCTATGTCCTCAATGCGCCTGTACTATAATCTCTCTTTCTAATGGAACATTTGGATTATTTTCTTCAACCCAAATGCCTGTTACATCTTCTTCTGTTGGGGTATTATATTGACGGTCTTCTTTTGTATTTCTACTCTTAATCCATAAGGTGTTTGTATGAATCATAATCATTCAATTTTTGAAACACTTTAGCATATGGATTATCTTCTAGTATTTTCATCAACCTTATTATTATTGTTTCCCATAGCTGAACCTAAGGATATGCATTTCTTCTATTTTGTAATTTATTGACGTGGTCATAGAAGAATAGTTGAAAATACCGTGGAATGCCGTCTGTTGGTACCAAATTTGGTAGATCATGATAAATTTGTCCTTGAGCTAGAAACGTCACAATTCCATTTTTATTTAATGCTAGGTCCTTATCCAAGTTCATTCCAAAAGATGTGAATGCAAATAGGATATTGTAAAGCCTTATAATTTTTTAAAAATCTTGAGATTCTTCTGCATCTGATAAGAATAAAAGCAATAGTTCTTATGGTATAAATACTATTAGAAGTTTAACTTTCCCACTTTGATAACAAAAAGATGGAGGCTCATGCTCGAATCTTGCTGCACCATAATGAATTCATTGAGGTACTTTCTTCAGCTTGTTTGGAGATGAGCACACTAGTTAATACAATGATTGACCTATAAGGAGTGTTTTTTTTAATATCAGTACTTCATAACATTTTTTTGAAAAGAAAGTATTAAATTAATTTACCTTCTTCTTGATATGATTCTAAATGTGCTTAACATAGCCATTCTGTCTTTTGTTTCTTTGATTTGGAGTTGTTCCCATCTCTTGATTCTTCAGATTGTCTTTTTTTTCCTTCTTTCTATTCTCTTCTGATTTTGTTTACTTTTTTGTTTTCCTATTAATTTATTATATTTTTTCTTCACCTGTCTAATATTTTTTAATTAATAAAATAAAGAATCATAAAATGTACAAAGAGATGAAAATTAAACTCATAAAAATTGTATAGATATCTTACCATGATTTAGAGGAATTGAATTTGTTTTCAAACTTTAGACGCACAAATGTAAGGGAGGACAGTTATAGTCATCAAATGGGAAGGATGCTACCTATGGGAAAAAAATTAGAAAAGCTAATAAGAAGAAGAAGCTAAAAGTAAAAATAAGTACAGAAAATAATTTTTGAAATACTGTCCATTCTCAGTAACTAAAATCTGCATATATCACCAACCCTGTATGCCATTGTTTATTTTGGAAATGGTTTATCTCTGTAAGATATTGAAACTGGCAAATTTAACTATATTCATTAATATCAAGTCATTTCTCCACGCATGATCATTAAAAAAATAGACATGCATTAATATCGGAGGGCCAGAGCGTTAAATTATAATAAAAATAAAACATACAAAAAAATCAGTAAAATTCATCACGTAATTTTTTTTTTCAATTTTGCTGTGATTGAAACATACCTATATACAGTCATAACCAATGAAGGCATGCATTAAGCAAATTTCATCAAATATAAAAACTATAAACTCTCTTTGAAAATATTTTCAAGCGCTGTAATTATGAAATAAAATACTTGCCTTTTATAGACTCAATTTAACCATTAACCCTAATTTAGATAGAAATCCATAATCTAAATGTAATTGTATTTAATATATTTAAGCATTAATCCTAGCTTAAATAGAAATCCTTAAATATACATGTTTTTATATGCCCAGTGTGGTAATTCTAAATTTTATGCTTATAAAATAAAATAGACAAATGCCTGCCTTCTCAAGTAATTCATGTAATGGAAAAACAAAACCACTTCAACTATGCAATAAAGGATTATATGGAATACGTACCTTTGTATATTGCAAGCCCAGTTGGAGCCATCTTTCACTTCTTTAAGCAGATTGAACTATACAGAAAATAAAAGTTAGGAATAGGATAAATGAAAAAGATTACCAAGTGGCTCTACAATTACAATGGCATTTACCCACACTGTGAAAGTGGAATGACACACTCATCAATCTATTTTTCCTGATTGAAGAAGGATGGGTGCATCATTTAAAAAAATAGGGTAAACCATAATTCAAAAGTGCAACTTAAGATTGATGCTAACCTATGCATGGTTGATCTAGATCAAGATCACCGCAACGCTCACAGTCTTCTTCACCCTATAATTTCTTTTGCCTGCAGTGGTAGCATAGCTTAAGTACATATTATAAGATGTTTATTTTTTTTATCTCCATACTATATTTATTAAAAAAAAGCTATTTTTATACTTGTTAACAATTAATATACATTGTATTGATATATATATATTATTCGTAGGTGGCTCCTATCCAACCATGAATACCTAATATATGTTAATATACAGATTAAGGAAAATAGAATTATATATAATGATTAAAGAACTATCATATAGCATTCACGTTTCATACAAGAGGCATGGAACATACCATGTGAAGGCAAAAAGATTGTCTACATTATATCAAGAGGGGCAGTAACTTTACAAAACTGATATGTAGAAAAATAGTATCAAATGCCTCACAATGATTATGATATGCATATGGACATGTAGAAGTAAAGTCTTGATTTAAGATAAGTTGTTAAAGAATCATAATAAAATTGGAAATTCAGAAGTAGCAGATCATATATTGCATACCATAAAGGGAATTCTCTATTAGACATTGATTTTGTATAATATCGATCATCCAATTCAGAAAAATACGGGGGCTTTTTCTTAGAAAGGATATCTTTGCATTCAGGACTACTATTTGGCCAGAACCACAATATGTCATTATGCACTGTACTTGGATAGGCAGCGACACATGCTTTCTTGAATGTGTGAACCTGGATTATGTCATGGAAAAATTAGTTAAGAATCTCTCTATTTTATGACAACCAAAATATATTTTGCTTCTTCTTTTTGTTTTCTTTAATGAGCCAAAGTAAAATTCAGGTTCTACACCACGTCAAGATGTACACCTCTATTCCATACTCCCATTTTCATTTCCCAAGTAATGAATGTTGCTGAAAACATTAGGTTACGACTGATAAATCTTTTGCATGTCGAACAAAGGTAATTAGCCTGGTTGTGTGCATTGTTTATGGCATAGATTTCCCTTAATTATTTTGAAATTCAAAATTATTTTGGAATTCAGGCTTTATTATTTAAGAATGTCGTTCTAATGGGATGACTAAAGTACCAAACTTAATGGCTAAATTACAATTTCATATGATAAATTGGTTGATGCAACCAAGTTGCAACAAAAATTTTATTAACATAAATAATAATAATAATAACAATGATAATAATATAATATCATTATTATAAATTAAAAAATTAATTAATTTAAACTTTTAAATAAATTAATAATAATAATATAAAATTGATCAACTATAATAATATAAATTTATAATTTGCCGAGTTATTTAAAAAGAAAAAAGTACAATAAAATTAATAATTTTATTAGTTTTTTTCTATTTTAATCTTCTTTTTTGATATTTGATCATTTTTAAAATATTCTTCCTTTTCTTCTTCTTCTTCTTCAATATTTATTGCTTCTTCTATTTTTTTTAAATTTCTTGAACTTCAACAACAATAAAAAAAACTTAATGTGCTCTTTCTCTAAATCTTTCTTATTTAATCTTATGAAAAATAGTATTCTCTTTGTTCTTCTTACATAGCGCATAATTTCTTGTAAAATTCACTTTCCTCATTTTTTTCCTATTAAAAACAGAAAAAATTAAATATTAGTGTGTATATATATAATGTATAAACCAAAAAGCTTAAACATATATATAATATAAGATAAACATATATTATGATGAGGATTTTTCACTATTAATGCAGTTTTAGAAGTTTGAATATGGGCATATTTATTCATTAGCTACCAAGAAAAATATTCTTTATACATGTTTTGATAGCAAGAAAGTTAATGTTTGGAAGAATCTGAAAGAGTTTTCTGGGTTCAAATCAAGCAGTGGCTTGGTTAAAGTGATTATAATTGCTGGAGAAAAGATTTTCATTGGTTATCAAGACGGAAAGATTTGAGTATAGAAGGTTGCTCCAAGGAATCCAGGTGTGCAAAAATGCTTAAGGACTTTAAGTTCGAAACCACCACACAACTCTCTGGATCAAAAACAATCATGAACACAAAACCAACCACCCACACCTAACTTTCATTTGTTTTTTGCTAGTTTAATGGTTGGTATGTGTTAGACAGTAAAAAAACATATTCATATTTATCAAATATCACTTAGAAAGAATTTCATTGTGCTGCCTGTGTTACTCAGCTTTAATTAATTACAATGGAGAATTGAAATCTTCATAGAACATATATATATATATAAGATGTGATGTATAAACATACCTCTATGGATTTTTTATATTTCTTGACTGAACATCCCAACAAAATTTCAGCATTCTCAAATAAAGTTACTCGTGCAAATGATTCTTCATCATAAACTTCAAATTTTAACATGTATCTATAATATTTTTATTTGCAAAATACAAAATAAAGAAATTTATTAGTAATTAATAAAATAGACAATATAAAATAATAATTTAAAAATAACAATCATAATAATACCTCTCAATAAATTTGGCATCCTCATTACGGCATTTAAAGCAACTGAACTTGTTATCCTCACCATTTGGATAAACTTTGGTAGTGCATTTCAAGCAAGAGTCATACCAACTAGAAAGTTTATTCTTAATCTTTAATATTTTTGCTTTAAAGCAACATTCAAGTCCCTCGTAAAGTATATATATATATAATCATTCAAAATTGTCAAAACATAGTTAAAAATATCACTTACATTGAATGAGATCTCCATAGCTTGTTTTAAACTCACTTGTGGTGATTCTTTCATCTTTTTTATATTTGATAGGAAACATGAATCACTTTTTTCCAACATATTTGAATTATAACTATTAAAAAGAATAACAAAAATAAGGAATACAATTTAAAAATAAAAAAGTAAAATATATAATAAAATACCAATTAAATAATTTAAAATATTTACTTACGAATATTGTAACTCATCCACTTGTAACATGTTTGGATTAATTTGAAGTATAGTTATATGATTTGTAGAGAATTGAAGATCACCTAAATAAAATGAAAAACAAAATCATATACCTTAAACTAAAATTCAAAAGCAATTATTGTACATTTAAAATTTAGAAATAAAGTTACCTTTGTAAATATAACAATGAACATTTGATAATGCAACAATTGGCTTCTCCTCACTATTTCTGACCAATTCTTCAATAATTTCTCCTTCATTTTGAGCTAGATCCCATAAAACTAATTCCAACTTTTGTAACCTATATATATATATATATATATACACATACATAATTAAGAAATATAATTAAATTAAAGGACAGTATAATTAAAATTTTTTAAAAATAATCACCTATCATTAGTGATTGTGGCACTTCTCCTCCAATTGCCATTCTTTGTCTTGAAAATTGGGTTAATATGAACGACAATACCTAAAAAAACTGCAAAAGAATATATATAATTTAAATAAAATAAATCCTTAAGTGTATATCATAATAGAAAATATTACAATTACAATATTAACTAATATGACCATACCATATAATTTCTTTTTTCTTCACTTCCTTCAATAGCACTTTGACTAAAGGAGCTAAAATTATAAGATAAAATATGTGGAGATATCTTTATTTTATGCTCTTTGACTATTGTATTTAAATTAAAATTTAGTTCAAATTTGTCATGAATATTGAGAAAAGAGGGATATTTTTTTTTTAACTAAACCATTACGAATAGTATATGTTTTTCCTATTTCAAAACAATCTTCAAACTTCTTAAATGTATTGCTCCATATTAAAGTGGTAATTTTGATTCCCTGAAAAACAAATACATAATTATATTAGTTAAATTCTCAAATTTAAACACAAAAAAATAAAGTAACATATTTTGAAAAGTATTACCTTAGCATCAATTAAAATTAATTTTTTTAATTGATGATTTTGAGAGAGATTAACCAAAAACATACAAATGAGCATGACTTTGATGGTAAATTGCTTTTCCCCATCTTCTAGAGAATTAATTGTAGAGAGACTTCACTATTGCCATTGATAGACATGTTGATCAAATTTTTGATGGAGTGAAAATATATATAAAAAAACTACAAATAGAAGCAGAAAATAGCGTGCAAAAATTTAAGTTGGAACAAAGTCTTTATATAGAGATTTTTTTTTTCCATATTGTAATTAGAATTAGAATTTAAAAAAAAATCCTAATTCCAATAGATTTTATGACATCTCTTATTACAATTAGAATTACAATTTTAAAAAAAATTCTAATGCCAATAGATTTTATATCTCTAATCCCAATTGCAGTCCATACCCTGCGTTATAACTATCCAATTTGTTTTTTAAATTTTGCCTAAAAGACTCTTTTTATAATTAGAATTACAATTTTAATAAAATTCTAATTCCAATAGATTTTACATCTCTAATCCCAATTGCAGTCCAGACCCTGGGTTATAATTGTCCAATTTGTTTTTTAAATTTTCCCTAAAAGAATTTTAATCTCATAAATTACATTAAAATTTTATTTGAAAAAATTTATCAGTTTTAATTACATTTAAATTAAAAATAAATAAAAATTAAAATTAACCTAATTAAAATAGGAAACATACTTCCAATTAAAAATAAATTTTTATATAGAGAATTTTAATTACAGTTAAATTAATATAATTTAACTTCTATTACTAAATTACCAAATTATTATATAATAATGAGTGAAGACTTTTTCGTAATTTCCATTTATATATATTAGAGATTATATATATATATATACACACATACACACATATCCTCAATTTTAAAGTAGTTTTTCATTTTTCTCTATCTTACTTTTCTTATTATATAAATTTTTAATCTTTTGCATTTCAAAAAAAAGATTTGCACAATTCATTTAAAAATGAACATACACTTAAATTAAGAATAAAAATTTGCTTAAAATATAAATTTATGTGCCAATAAATATTTGATCCAATGGTTAAAAATTTTACACGGCAATATTTTCAGTCTTGCATGGAGGCAACAATGTGAGTAAATGAAAATGGTGTCATTTGCAGTAAGCACTGCTCATACTGTTAAATAAAAGCAAGAGATGGTGGCATTTTTTTTTATTTCTTTGAAATGGAAGGGCGGTAGAACAAAGCAAGAAACGATGGAAATTTTGTTAATTGCATGAAATTGGATGGCACTAAGATCACTATAGATAGAATAGTGAAATTGATGTTTCAAGTTTATATATATAAATAGATTCAGGTTTGATTTGCTTTCGAATTATTTTCTTTCTTTGTCTATATCATAACATCTAGTTTCAATTTGATTTCATAAATTTTAGATCATTCAATTTAGTGTTTGTGTATAATCTATTCATTCAATCCACATTATATCTTGTGTGTTTAGTGGTGAATTGTGTATTAAGTTTAAAAATTAAAAAGAAAAGAAAAAGAAATATAAAATTGTAAGCATTCACTTGGTTAACCAATCCTCTCTATTGGATACTTTAATACAGTTTACATTGAAAAGTTTATAATATGAGTTGCTTATGAACTAAAGTTACAAACAATTTCTAGTGTCTATTACTTGCTATTCACTTCTTCTGTTTAATTGCTTCCAAGTTGTTTTTGTTCATTTCTTTGACTTCTTAAATTTTATTGCTTAATATGTGTTGCTCTTTGAGTTTTTTCAATTTTTTAGATTCTATGGTATTGAAAATTGAAGATTTTCTCTGTAGACAGTTTAGTTTAGGATAAAATTTGTAGTTCTACCAAGAACATATAAGGAATAGAGTTAGATTTTGCTTGGTGAGCTCAATAGAGTGTTTAAATATAAGTGGAGTGAGTTGGTGAGAGGGTGGAGTTGAAATATATAAAAAAGCGAGGTCCTATTTTATTCTTTATTTGATGCTTTTATTCTTTCAGATAATCATGTCTTATGGATCAAAAGATCAAAGATTGAAAAGTATAGAGGCTAATGTGAGTTCAATAATATCTGATTTAAAGCACATGGAGTTGTTGTGTTGTAATTTATAGACTCAAATATATAAAACAAATGCCACAATGGTGGAGACTAAAAGGGACTAGTCTACAATTATCAAATATGCCAAAGACAGGACTTTGAGAAAGACATTGGTGACAACTTACGCAAGTTTAGCATAAGATATGTTCCACTGAGAGGGACCAAAATGGAATGAGTAATTGATGATGAAACAAGCGTGGGAACACAAGGCAGAACTAGTGTTTGATTGCCACAACTATTCCAAAGAAGAAAAGGTGAAATTAACAATTGTTGAATTCACAAATTATGCTTTCGTTTAATGAGATAAATTACTAATATGAAGGAGGGACCACCTTTTCAAGCCATATAACGAGACTTAGTAATGAACACTAACTGAAAGTGGTTGAGAATGACTTTGCTTTAGAGATCATTTCAGTCTCCCATTACAAGTTTACCTGCCTACATTTCGACCAATGATGCGCATATTATTTACGTGTCTTAGAGTTGAATTTTAATAAATTTTAAATAGAAAATAATTTAATTTAAATAGTTTTTGGGTCTAATTAGGAGTTTGATTAGTAATTAGTATTTGATTAGGATTTCTATTTTTATTTGTCTATTTAGGAAGGTATATTTAGTTTTTAATTAATGTTTGTCTTTTGTAGGTGGACCCTGGCCAATTAAGGAAGAAATGAGGAATTTAAAGTTGAATTGTCAAAACTTCCAAAAGCTTCAAGCCAATTGCAAGCCATATTTGAGCCATGTAAAGCCAAATTACAATAGGAAGCCGTGTGATAATTAGGAAGTCTCTTATTTTACAAATTAAGAAGATTTGAGACCAAAGAGGACTCTCCCTAACCCTAGTTCTATATAAAGAAAATTAAAGCACCTTTTGAAGGGAGACGAGGAGAGACGTAGAGGAAGATACAGAAACGGCTGAAGGAAGATCAATGATTGATAAACAACTTTATTTTTATTTTCACCTTTCTATTTTGTTCATGGACTTTTCTATAGCCATGCGCGGCTAATTCTCTTTTAGAATCTTGGTTAGGAGTAGCTATTCCATTATATGAATTGAACACAAGTACTTTATGTTGCAATATTATCTAGTTATCATTCCAGGCCTGTTTGATTGCTTGTTTATGGATAAATTCACCAACGAGAGTTAGGGGAATTTATTAGCTTAATAACACTTAGAACTTAGATCACTCAACCACGAGAGTAGGTGAGCTCTTCGGGGAGTCACGACAGTTTAATCACGGCGACAAATTAATTGCTAAAAGTCTTAATGAGCTAGGATTAACTTTTTAATCATGAGAGTAGGTTAGTTTTTAATCCTTGCATGCTTAATTGAACTTGAGAGAGTCTTTAGGTAATTTAGAGCAATTACCCTTAACTGAATTCAAAAAATTATTTATTTGATAATGTGTTCAAGATTAGAAAGGAATAGTGAAACTAAACCTAGATTCTAAGTATTAAATATCTGATTTCAATTTAGTTTATTTAATTGTTATTTAACTTTTACAATTATTCAAATTTTTTTACTCGGTTTGCTAGCTAAGTTATAGGTGAAAATAATTGGTAGTCAATATACAGTTTTCGAGGGAACGATATTTTATGTGCTACAATCGCGACTCGTGCGCTTGCGAGTTTTGAGAGCAACAAGTTTTTGCTTGCAATTGGCTTGAAGCTTTTGGAAATTTCGACAATTCAACTTTAAATTCTTCATTTCTTCCTTAATAGGCCGGGTCACCTACAAAAGATAAACATTAATTAAAAATTATATATATTTTTCTAAATAGACAAATAATAATAGAAATCTTAATCAAATACTAATTACTAAACAAACTCCTAGTTAGACCCAAAAACTATTTAAATTAAATTATTTCCTATTTTAAATTTATTAAAATTTAACTCTAAGACACGTAAATAATACGCACATCATGTATTCAATTAGAACTTTTAAAGACATTTATAGACTTTTTTAAGTAAATGACTTTTATAGAGTTTATAGATTTTTTAATGACTTTTGTAGAGTTTAATGACTTTTATAGACTTTATTTTGAAAAACTTTTATAGAGTTTATGAATTTGTTAATGACTTTTATACACTTTATTTTAAAAATTTTTTTATGACTTTTATTTACATTGGAGAACTTTTATTGATTTTTTTTATCAAAATTTTTATTGATTTTAATATACATATTTTAAACTAATAAATTAATTTTTATCATATAATAAAAATAAAAATTTTAAAATAATTATTAAAAGTGAATGTCTTCAATTAATTTTTTAAAAATAATTAAGATATTTATTTTATTAATTTCAAATAAAAAAATCATATTAAAGAATTTTTTTCAGCTAATAAATTTTTTCACAATCCACCAAAAAAATTTACTTAACATATATAAAATAAAAATTATATAAAAAATAAAAATAAATTGAAATAGTAATAAATAAATTACCTTGTGATACTTTAAGTCCATTACTCATTGATAAAGCATCATATTTGAAAGTCATTTAAATTTTTAAAGTAAGGTGAATAACTTTTTGTAAGTTGATATAAATAGGACAAGTTATTAAAGTCATTAAAAGTTCACAAAATTACATTGTTTATAAAAATTTATGACTTTTTGAATATGAGTTTACTTTTATCAACTCTTTAAAAATTTTAATTAAATACCCCCTTAATTTTTATCGACTTTTTTTAAGTTTATAAAAAATATTATTAAATACAGCGTAACTTTTAAAGAGTCTTCAAAAGTTACGATGAAATACCCTATAATCTTTAAAATTTATCAAAATCTTTAAAAATTATAATGGAATATACCCCTTAATATGTAAAAAATTAACAAGTCACTCTTAATATCCAAAAAAAAATTAACAATGGGAGCACCGATAAAAAAAAATTGTGCAAAGGTATTGTTACTATACAACTCCACTGCAAGTCTGAAACTGTGAAGGTCCAATAGTTGGCATGGGGTTGGCCCCGTGACAGTGATCAGCAGGCGGAGGCAGAGGCACAGAAGGGTGGGAGTTGGCTTGGCCCATTGAAGGAGGGGACCGACCCGTGAAAACCGGAGAACAGAATCAATGGAAGCAAGGATGCGCAGCAAATGGCATCGAGATCTCTGCAGCATCAGTATTATAACACAACACAGTCACACACACACAGGAGAAAAAGAGAGATCGTGATTAACGGCTTTTTTATTTTAATTTACTTGTCTGTGTCTCTGTCCGTCTTTAGTATTTTTACTTGTTTATTTATGTGTTAGTATTCAAATGTTTTATCTTTAGCTACTAAGCTAAGGAATCCAATTCCAGTGCTTGAGGCATTGACTTGTACACATACACATACACATAAACAACACAGAGGCAGAAAAGCAGCAGACACAGATATCATGAGAAGAAAATGAGATTCTTGAAACGAGGAGAAGAGAATTGAATATATATTTCTTTTGCTTTACAAAGGTCAGCACTTGAGCTGCTGCGGCCAGCCTTAGCATTAACAGGCTCTTCTCTTTGACATGGGAAATTTTTTTTCTTTTCTTTTTCTTTTTCTTCTTTGCTTTACTTTTACTCTATCACTACAGTAGCTACTATCTACGTGTGTTTTCGCTTTCTTTTCTTTTCTTTTTCTTCTTTTTTATGCTTAAAGTGTAGCCACACATGTGCAATCTCTACTCTACTTCTTCGCCCTTAACTCAAACTAATATTTTCTTTATTTATTTATGCATATTACACTTTTTTTGTTTGGATCTAAATACACCCAAATGCAAACTCCAACCCCCAAGAATCCTATGTTGTTGTTTTTGTTAGTTGTTTTTTGTTTTTACATTTTTTCGGTTAGTTTTATTTGTAGTCAACTACTACTGCTGCTGCTCCTCTTACTCTTCTTGGCTTCATCTTTTTCTCTTTTCTATAGTGTCAACGCCAAAGCTATAATCCTAGGGAACCTTCCTACTCCCCTTCCTCCCTGCTAAATCTTGCCCTTTTCTTTTCTCTTTTTGTTTGATTCGTCACTCTCCCTTCCTTGCTCTTTAAATTCTAACAAAGACCCACCAAACCTCTACTCTTATCCTACTGCTTGTTTCACTCTATCACCATATCTCCTCTCTCTTCTTCAATTTCTTGCAACTTCTCTCCATTTGGGTATCGCCAGGTACATTCCTCTTCTTCTCTGTTTTCACTTAATTTTTTGTCTTCTTTTTGTTCTTCTTCAAAGTGGGTGCCTTCTAGTTTGTTTGTATTGTGATTGTTGGGTGAAATTGATCCATTCTTCTTGCTTATCATTAATCTTCTTTCTGCTGTTGTTTGTGAAAGATTGTGACTTGTTTTTATGTCAAATTGGACTACCAAACTTATCTGCTTCATGCTTTGTTTCTACGTGATACAAATAGAATAGATTCTGTCCAAGAATAAGAATCCAATAATGGAAAAAATGCTTTCTTTTTTTGTTGTTGATGCCAATTTCCTTGTGGTTTCTCTCCTAAACAAAAGTTCATTTCTTGATCCCCTTTTACTTCTTTCCTCTTCCTTTTCTTTTCTTTTTCAATTAGTGAGCATCCTCTACCTCTAGCATCTTTTTTTTGGGCGTGTAAAATTGCCTGCTTTTATTCATGTCTTTTAAGAGTTTCTCTTTCTTTGATGTTTGCCCCATATCTTGTAGAGCAGCTTGGTGAGTGAAAAATATAGTAAGAAAGGAACTTTATTAATCAATTTTTGTCTTCAATTTCTTTCAGTGTTCTAAGACCATCTTCTGGGTGATTAATTACCTAATGTTCACTCCTTATAATATGTATCTTTAATCCATTTGTTAACTATTGTCCCTTTCTTTCATGACCAGCTGTTAACAAACCCTTCCTTGTAAGTTCTGTGGTTTCTAATTAACTCCATTGGTACTTCATATTTTGACAGAAAGTTGATATTTTCAAGTCGTAGTCAATCCATGGAGCAATATGATTCTTGGGCTTCAGCGCCAAGTAGGAAGAGGAAGTTGGAAGAAGAAAATGATAGCAGCCTTAACTTCTGCATGGGTGAACTCAATCAAGACCTTCTTGAAAGGGTTCTTTCCTGGCTACCCACCTCCACATTCTTTCGCTTTAGGTCAGTGTGCAAGAGGTGGAAATCAGTAGCAGATTCTACTAGTTTCAAGCTTGCTTGCTCTGAAATTCCTTCAAGAGATCCATGGTTTTTCATGGTTGATCCTAATCTTAACAAATGGACGGTCTTTGACTCTGCTGAAAGAAATTGGAAGAAGCTCAATCATCCAACTCTTCTCCAGCAAAGCGGCTCTACCTGCGATTCCATGCCTGTGGCAGCTTCTGGTGGCTTAGTCTGCTTCCGTAATGAATCTGGTGACTTAACTGTGTGCAATCCCGTGACAGGATCCTGTCGCAATCTCCCTCCTCCAGTCCATTCAGCTTCAGAAAATCAGTCTCTTCATGCTATTGCAATGACCACATCTTCAAAAACTCAGCAGTCTTATAAACTTGTTATGGTATCTGGTGAACTACCGAAACTGTCATGCCAAATTTATAATTCAAGAGCTGATTGCTGGGAAGAGGATATTTTATTAAAAAGAAAGGTGGATGAATCTCAAGAATTGGATTTGAGTGATTACAATGCTGTCTACTTCCTCAGTAAGGCAGGAAATGTTGTGGCAACGGATATGCAAAGAAGCCCATCTAAGCAATACTCATCAGTAATGACTGTTAAAGACGGAGAGGAAACTGCTTATTTCCTCAGTTCATCAGGCACAATCATAGCTTGCAATTTGACGCGCAAGTGCTTTTTTGAGTATCCTAGGCTACTGCCCGTCTTTTATGAGTACTCCATCGATGTGGTGGAATGCAAAGGAGAACTGCTAGTTGTTTTGCTATCAGAATTTTTTGGAAGTGCAAGCCTCAGGGTGTGGAGGTTCGACGAAGACAATCGATCCTGGCACCAAGTAGCAGCAATGCCTCCCTCACTGTCGCACGAATTCTACGGCAAAAGGGTGGATATAAACTGTGTGGGAGCTGGGGACCAGATATTTATATGCTTAAACTCTGCCGAGTTGTTCAGCTACGTAATGTGTGATCTGGGGAACAATGAATGGGTTGAATTGCCGAGTACTTTTACAAATGGTGAAGCTGTAGAGTTCATGTCAGCCTTCTCATTTGAGCCAAGGATTGAAGCTTCTGTATGAGAAGAAGATTATTTTGCAGATTAGGGACAGCCGTGTTGCTTGAATGATATTGTAATTGCTATTTGTGATTCTTTTGTTTCTCCTTCCCCATTTTCTTCCCCTCAGTTTGCTTATTCTGATTTGTTGTAATTTTTTTTTTCTTGGTTACATTCTTTTTATTATGTTAGATCATTCTGGCAGTCTAAATTAGCCTGTGTAGGACTGGCATGACATGAATTTGACAATGGCAAAATTTGTTTGATTTGTTGATAATTATAAGAGATAGCTGCCTTTTTGTTTTCCTTATTCTCTTTCAACCTGTTTAGATTTGTGACATGTAACTCTAACCTGCTTAAAATGGAAGGTAAATTATACTGCCGTGAGGTTCCAATTCCTTCGCTCTTTCATTTTCAGTTATGAGATTTAGCCATATAAGTTAGTTGTAAAAAAAAAGAAAAATACAAGAGGTGTATATGTTTTATGAATCAAGTGTACTTAACCCGAGTTGGCAAGAATTTTCGGTTTAACTATTGGGGACTTGTCTAATGTTTTCTAACTTAAAGCGACTTGTCGTTTCATAAGCTAATAAAAAACGACAAAGAACACTGACAATTGGTTGTCGTTTAGTGATGGGCGTAGATAGGAGAAATAAAATAACATGGGAGAGACTCCACGTAAAGAACACGGTATGTCGTGACAACGGGATGACGTGGTTAAAAATTATTGGACAGAGCATGAAAAAATCTAAAAAACTAAACAAAAAACGGCGTCGCATCGGGCGTTCGGTTTCCCCTTCCACAAGAAAAAGAAAACATTAGAGCAGCCATAAAAGAAAAATTGAAAAAAAGAAAAAGAACATAAAGAATGGCATCAGGCGGAGGAGAAGAAGAATTGAAACAGCAATTGGAAGAATTACAGAAACAGCTATCAAAGAGACAAAAATTCGAAGATGCAGTTTTCTCAATCAAATCTCTTCTCCGTGATTTCTACATCTCTTCTTCTCCTTCTCTACGCAAATCAGTAATGCCTTTTTTTTTTCTTTTTTTTTTCCTGTAATTGTTTCAAATCAATTGATGAATTGGCGTTAACAAGATTCAATTTTTTGTTTGTGGGCAGTTCTATTCTGTCATTTGTAGAGTAGCTACGGTTTTAAAAACCAGATACACAGCGGTGGGTTTCTGGATGGCTGGATTGGGTTTGTTTGAACAAGCTGAAGCTTTGGTCTCTGATTCTTCTGAAAAGGAGCATTTGAAGAATTGCATTGTTGAAGCTGAAGAGCATTTGTATCTCACCCAAAATCCTCCTCACCCAGATGTTTCCCCAACTTCTTCGTCTCGCGGTAGGCTGGAAAAAAGATATCTTTTCTGTTTTTGTTTTGAAAGATCAATATCAAATTTTTTTTTGAATTGTACAAAACACACACAACAAATGCTGGGTGAGGGGCAGGACACAAAAACCACGGCAATTTTGTTTTGTATCAGTTCTTTGTGGGTTGGTTTTGATTTTTTTTTTTTTAACAGGGTATTTATTCGAGGGTCATCTTACTGTGGATCCTGAGCCGCCTCAGCCTCAGTGGTTAGTGCAGGCAAATCTTTTGAATTCTATGGCATCTCTTTTGGCAGCTGAATCTTCCTCAGGAGCTCCAGTACTTAATGGTATTAATGTAGCGCAAGCTTCTAGTGCGCTTGAAGAGCTGTTGACTAACCTCGATGACATTATACCGGAGGTATAATTTTACTCTTGCGAACCCAATCGTGTGTTTAATTCAGTTCTAGAAAGCTATTGATTAACTCAAGAAGGAGGTGGAATAGAAGTTATAACCTTTTCTTTTGGATTGAATTTAATTTCTTTAAATTTGCCTCATGTTAAATATATTTGTCATTTAGATTTTGGACAATGAATCCGGAGTTCGGAAGGTCCCTCCTGCTAGTAAGGAGGTTGTTGCGAAGCTTCCCATTATCACTCTTACAGAGGAAATCTTGGCCAAGCTAGGCCAAGAAGCAGAATGTGCAATTTGTAAGGAGGATTTGATAGTTGATGATAAGATGCAAGAGTTGCCATGCAAACACACATTCCATCCTCCTTGTTTAAAGCCATGGCTGGTAAAGTTCCTCCACTTCGCTAAAAATAGGAGAATTTTATGGTTTCATATTGTTCAATCTAATTCTGAACGCTTAAGCTGCATTATGTGAAAAATGTTGTGAGTTATGAGATAAAGTTCCATGTTCTTAATGGTAAGACATGTTTGGCAGGATGAGCACAATTCTTGTCCAATTTGTCGATATGAGCTGCAGACTGACGATCATGCGTATGAGAGCTGGAAAGAACGGGAGAAGGAGGCTGAAGAAGAGAGAAAAGGTGCTGCCAATGCTGTGCGTGGTGGTGAATTCCTGTATATTTAGATGATAATCATGTACGGGATTCATAGCAAATGTTATTTCCTTACTGTATTCAGCTTTAAAGAGTAATAACTAATAAGGCTTATATCTTCTCTTGATATTGTTTTCACACCTCGTTATTTTATAATTCTTGCATTACATTTGTGTTGTATTCTTTACTTGGAACTACATTTACATTCTTCTGAGCTTTTCAACTGATTTTTTAGATGCTCATCTGATTCAGTAAGTTAGCATATCGCTGCTAAAATCTATCATATATCGCTGCTAAAATCTATCATGTATTATTGGCTTTGAAAAGAGGTATCAAATCAGGTTGTACTATATGTTGCCTTAAGCTAGGTCATATTTGCTGGAGAGAATCAAGTAAATCTCATCTCAAAAAGTTTTTTGTATAGTTTTCATAATGGGTTCTTTGCTAATGCATTAGAATTCCTGAAGGGGAAGCAGAAATTTTCACTCTTTTTGGCAAAAGTTGGATAAGCATAATCCTGCTCTTGTGTAATTTTTGGAGTTGAATTCTGTTAGTAATGTCTTCTCACGTTCGGGTCCTTCTTCTAGTACAATTTATGACTTATTGGTCTATTTTTATCAAAATTAATTGTATCCTCATCTCTTGATATGGTAAGAGCTATCAATTTTCTGCATTTTGGCCTATGGGAAGCTTCAAAGGAATGGCCTTATACAATTTGCTATTGATTGTCATTTCTGTTAAGGGTGCTAGTTTATAGTATCTTTGTTAACATGTTCATTGTTTAATGTCAAGTGCGAACTGGGAAATACATCAGTTTCACACCAGGAGCTTGTTAGTGGTTAAAAGGAGTACACCCATAAATCAAAATATGTTAACTCATATTTCTACAGGTAATAATCGCACATGTTTGTTTCTTGTTTCTTGTTTCTTATTTCTTCTCTGAAGGGATCAGTCAAGTTTTTGACAGAAATATTCCAGCATTCATTACCTTTTTCCTAACAATTGTCCCATCTGTTGATCATCTCACAAAACATTGCCAACATTATTCATCATGGCAGATCATATTTGATGCGGCTGACCAAAATTGTATATCTGCCACAGAAAATACTTCTTCCATGTTATTAAAAGAAAACGTGTTTAAACTTAAAAGATTGATTTAGTGATATAAGGTCTTATTGAATTACTGTGTGAAAATGTTTTATAGCGAAAGGTTTCGTGTTTGAATTTTTACTGGATTTAATTCTCTTTAGCCAACATCGATTATGCAATACGAACGAGGATTATTCAATATAATATAATATGAGGATATTTCGTGATTGTAAAAAAAAAAATTATGGTTTTAGTTTATGATTATAGGACATTGTTGAAATTTATCTCCTAGATTAAAAAAATAATAATAATAAAAAATACATTTTGACTCTGTAAGAGCCCAAAAAAAAGAGTATTGGCAACCCATTGCCTTTAGCCGTCCTACCTCATGGGCCAATTTTGGTTCATTATCAAATTACAGAAGAGGGACCAAAACAAAAATCGTGGCAGAATCATCAGCATACGTTAATTCCCACTTTCAACCATAACTATTACTTAAACTGAATATCCACCATGAAAATCATTGATTTTTTTGAGGAAAAATGAAAATCATTGATTCGTATATATGATTGTTTGCTTTGAATCATCGAATATTCTTCCCCTGCATAGCTTTTACAGATATAGTTTACTAAGTCTCTACACTAACACTAATCATGGAACTTGCAACCACAATTAGCTTCGTTTCTACAAAGAATCTTACTCCATATGGATTCTCACATGTAAAGATTGGTTCTTTTAAATACCCTTCAATCTTCTCTCCACGGAGTCATAGACACAATGCTGTAATCTCAACAGGCTCATATATAAAAATGGTTTCGAATGGGTATGTGGGTAGAGGCAGCGGCAGCGGCAGCTTCCTTTTTAGAAACAACACTAACAAGAATACATCATTATACACCAAAATAGACTCTTGTTCAGTGATACCTCCACCTAAAGGTAAAAGCCCAAGAGCTATAATCAAGTTCTTGGGTGGTGCTTTCATTGGAGCTGTCCCTGAAGTCACTTATGGGTAATTAAGCTAATCCTATTGTCTAATCATACGTTTTTTTTTTTTGCAAAGTTTCTTTTTCTTTAGATTTTCATGTTTTTTTTATGTATGTTGGCAGGTATCTAATTGAGCAATTGGCAAAAGAAGGATATGTTGTTGTTTTGGTGCCTCATAATGTGACTTTTGATCATGCCCATGCTGCTAATCAGGTTTATGAGAGGTTTAATGCTTGCCTTGATTTATTACTAACATCTGGCTTGCCTGATGCCAGTCTAACACCTGCCCAGCTTGTTGGCCTTCCAGTTTTTTCTGTTGGTCATAGGTGTGTTTACTGCCTCACTGTGTCTCCATTTCTTGCAGCAATTAACTGTTTTTCCATGGTCGCTCATGGCTTGCAAATTACATTACAGTTTTGGATTATGCCCATTATGTCAGGAGTATGCTGTATAATATTCGCAAGTCAGTTATCTATTGTCCCATTAAGTTTGTTGATTTAGAGAAGGAAATGTTGTCCGATGACTAATTTGTTGGTTTAAGCCCATCTATTTTTCCAGTTAACTTGATCTATCCCTGAATTGATGCAAAGTTTCTTGTTTGACATCTATATTGCAGCAATGGTGCACTGCTTCAAGTTCTTACTGGAAGTTATTTCTGTGACAATATACCGAAGGTTTGGAATCCCTTGATATGCTGGCTCTTGAAAATTTTCTTGTCTTAGTGAGAAAAAAAAGTGTTGTAATAAGCTTTGTAAACAGAATGCATTTATGAATTTTGTTTAGTTTTAGAATAGCTGAAGCTATTCACGGAGTAACAAGGGGTGTTATCTCTTGTGTAAGGCTAATGCTATAATCTCATTCAACAATAGGCCTGCTTCGGAGGCAGTGCCATACTTTGAGCAGGTAAATATCTGTTTCATATTTTTCTCTGCTTCATTCTTCTTTGAATTTTATGGCTGCGCTGAGGCTGTGTTGTAATTTCTTTACTAGGAATCGCATTTATTTGTGAATAGTGTCTTAAAGATCAGTATGTTGGCAATATACACTTACGTAGTTTAACCACTGTAACTTTAGAAAAAGAGAAAGTACTTTGGTGTATCTCAAGTTCCTGAATGTTGGTGTTCTACATGGTGGGATGAAAGACAAAACATTTTATTAACTTCAACATTTTTTGGTGTCTAAATGAACTTCTAATACAGCAGCATACCTTTTGTTTAGTAACTAATTCACTTCAAGTCCGTGTACTTCCTTCTCTAATTAATACAGTGCTCTTAATCTTTTAATGTTTATCTGCAGTTAGGTCCGCTGATTAATCAGATGATGCCAATTGTGGAGGCATCCCCAATGTATTCAATGGCTAGGAGTGCCTCAGGTGAAACATATGTGAATTCTGCTTCTAACATCGCTCTTTTGCCAACATAGCTGCAATGTTGATTGTGGAGCAATCCATTTGCGTGCATTGGGATATGATCCTATTTCATGGTGACATACTTTTAGGAGATGCATGGAAAATGCTGATTGATACTGCTGGAGCAATAATACCAGACAGTGAACAAGAAGCATTAGCATCATTCACCAGATTTGTTGATCAATTGCCCTCAGTAATGAACCAGGTAATTTGATATCTATGCAGTATCCGATCAGAAACATTTCACAGCTGATCTAATTTCCATTGTAATGGTTTTACTCTTTATACCAGACATTCTTGATTTAACCATTCCAGTTGTGTATTTTCCCCATGTTGCATTTAGCAAATTGATATTGTTAATGTGATTTTGTGAAGAGTCACAAGGACTTGATCAATGGATGCTAGTTATTGTTCATGAATTTGTATGTCAGATTAATAACCATTATTTAGAAATTCTTGTTTGCTCGGCAAGCCTTTTTTCTTTTGCTAGGATTTTACTTCAATATCTATTCCTTTATCTGCTGTCCTAAATAAGAGAGGCAGAAATTTTGTGTACTTTAATCATAGAAATCTAACTTGGTGTTATTTTCAATAGGTTACAGAGGGGGTATCAGAATTCAAGCCCAGACCTTCCGAAAATCGTGATCGTTGCAGGAACTCCTACAATGTCCAACACACACTACTGGTATGAAAAATGCACTTGTGTATTCCAAAAGTTATAAGAAATGGATAGCCTTATTTATCACGTGTATTCCTACATTGATGTAAATTTATAGCCTTGTATATGCTTGTGTCTCCCTTTTTGCCTTAGGTGAAGTTCACATCTGATACAATTGATGAGACGGATCTCCTTGAAGAGATCTTGAAGCCTCGTGTTGAGTCCATAGATGGGACACTACAGAAGGTTCAATTAAGTGGCAACCACATCACGCCATGCATCCAGGTATTCTATGCATACTGCTCTGTGCATGCGTGTAGTGTGACATATGTATAACCCCATTTTTTTACTTCTTAGAAAAGTAGTTTAGTTGGATATCTTGAACTAGCGTACATGTATTAAGCATGACGCTTTTTTCAAGCTTTCTCTGCAAAGGAAATAACAAGTTTTCATAAGCTGGACATAAACTGAACAACTTAGATATCCATTGGAAACACGACCCAGATGTATTACGCTTCTTCCCATTTTTTTTTTTAATTAATTTTTGTAATGGATACACTTTTGACATTGCTAATTAAAAAAAAGCTAGCTTTGGTCCAAGTGGACTTGTATTGCGTTATGAATTTCACTTTCTTTGTTGTAAACATTTAGGCAGTTTATCAGGAGTGTTTATGACTAAACAAAAATTTTTTTTCCGTCTGTTGTTACACGCTAGGAACCAAAATGGCAGGTAGGTGATGTGTACACTCCTGCAGATGCTATCGCTCAAGGACTCAAGGCTCTTTCACTTAGTGAGACTAGAGTCCTCATCAGAACCATTGTTGACTGGTTCAGCCGTTTTGAGGATTAATGTGCTAAAAGTTCAACAGAAGGTTCTTTGAGAGTGACCCACAGCAGTACGTTTCAAGAATATGGATATCATTTGTGCGTAAATACTAAAATTTTGGGTTTACAAATTTGTACTCCTGCAAGCATTTCTGCTTCTTCATCACAGTTAGATATATGCTGATATACGAGATTATCTTCCTTTGTCAAACGGATATTACTTGGTGGAAGCTTGTCAAAATGCTCCCACTCTATGGCAATGTAATTACTTGTATGATCACTCTGGTGTAATACTGTTCTCGATCTCAAAGACTCTTCTTCCTTGGAAGCAAAACACATCTGATGCAGGACCAGGATATCATTTTAGTTAAGTGGAGTTCTAATAATGGTGCGAAGAGTTATATTTTTGCATTATTGGGTCAATCCTTAAGTTGGAGACTCATCTACTTGACAACAATTGATTGTTTTAGTTTGCTGTTTAGCACTTGATGAATGCTAATGGTTAAGAATCATTGTGGAAATCATTAGTTGCTTTTGCCACTGAAATTGCAAAAACATGCTTAGTTTCTGAACTCTGGACTGATAAAACGATTTGAGGCTTTTTGTTTTTGGCAGAATTTGGTCTCGGATACGTACTAAAGCTTCTCTTATTTATCAATAAAAGTACAAATGTTCAGAGTCTATAAATGGTGCTCAAAGTTCATCAAAGTACTCATAGACTTTCTTTTCTTTGAAGAGAAGAAACAAATAACTCATTATAGTATAGAAGAAACAAAAAATCGCCACATGCAAATTAGCATTTATGAAATAATAATCAAAAGCAGAGGATTTTGTGTCCTCCAGGCACTACGTGACCAAATCTAAGCAGAAGTTGCCAGAACTTTCTGAATAAGATCTGCAGCATCCTGAACAGTGACAATGTTCTCAGCTCCCCCTTCTCCAATTGACACTCCAAATTGTTCTTCCAAAGCCATCATTATTTCCACCTGTTAAATTCAAATTTGTAATTTATGCACACTTCATGAGCTTCCACCCTTGGATGGTTTCTTTTCTGTATTGATTCATTACAAAAAGAAAAATAAATAAATAAATAATGCCGAAGAAAATAGTGAGTACCATGTCAAGAGAGTCAGCACCCAAGTCAGGAAACTTAGTATCAGGAGCCACAGTACTCAATTCAATAGACAATTGCTTAGCTATTGTCGTCTGCACTATTTCCAGGGTATCTGGTGCAGCCTACTCATTGCATTTCATTATTATAAGAGATGCATCCAATTATAAGGGAAAAAAAAAAATAAAGAAGAAAAGTTAGCCTGAGCAATCTCTTACAGAGCAAAAGATGGTAGTCTTGGAGCACCTACACCTGGTTGAAGAAATGTTGACGGCCCCTGAGAATTGGATTTTTGGCACATGTTTTAGCCCAACAAATACAGGACCTCCCTGCATTAGAATTATTTATGTTTGCATCAACTATATAAAAAAAAAGCTACATTTATACCCTAACATTATTAGATACAAGTGTCACATACGTTCATGGAGAAGCTCTTTTGGTGGCAAATGGGCAGGCTGACTCTGGGGGTGGTGGAGAGGGTGGCAACTGGACATGTGGGTGCTGCAAGAAAGCTGGCCATGTAGGCAATTCAACAAATTATAGCACTAAAAATGAATGTGTGTATACAGCTATTGTAATAATAAGGAAGTGAATTTGATTGAGAAACTTGGAAGTTGATTAATGGTTAATGTGTATATATAGGATGGATGATGAAACAATGAAGTTGCTGCTGGCCTCTGCATTGTAGGAGGAGATGATGATTCCGATGTATAATTTTTGTTTTTGGGCCTTGGAATGGGGCGGCTTCTTCCATGTACTCTGTCAGCTTGTGCTTGTAATGAATTGGATTCGTAGCACCTTCTTCTTTCTGGACATAGGTAATTTTTATAATGATGTAGGTTGCACCAATAAGAATACGGAGATACGAAAAATGAGAATATGAACATTGAAAAATAATTTATAATTGAAGTATTTAGGTACTACGGATACGAAAAAATAGAAATTCAGATACAAAAAAAGTCTATTAATTGAAGTGTCTGTGCAAATAATGATTCATGGTACCTTGATTTTTTTTTCCTTCTTTGATATCTTGATCTATGATAACTACAAAAATTTTAATTATTTTTGGACTATAAATTTATAAAAATAAAATAAAAACTTTCTAACACTTATTTTTTTTTATAAATTAATGGTGTTATCTTTTAATGTATTTAATATTCTACTCACTTGATCATGACAATTTCTTTTTCTTGAAAACTTAAGAGATCTTTTACCATCTGGCGATAGTTAAAAATTGAATTTATAATTTTTAGTATATAATAGTTATGAAGACATTAATTAATTCAAATTGAGTTAAATAAATTTATAAATAAAATAAAATTCTTTCAGTATTTTTTTTTTACATAATGCTTAAAGTTGAAATTTTAAAATTTATAGCCTTTTAATGTTATAGAAAAAAAATATATATAATGAAAGTCCAAATAATTGTTTCATTATATGAAGTTCAGATAAATGTATTTAAAAATTGAAATTATTAATTTTTTTTGGTATTATGAAACGTATATTAGAAGAAATAGGATTATTTTTCATTTTTAATTGCTTAAAAGGTATGTTGTAAAATAATTGTGGTGTTTTAGCTAATAATCGTGGGTTTTTTTCTTATTTTGTTTGTTTGTTTGTTTAATGGATAGGAAGAAGTTGAATTCAACTGGACAGATTACGCACATATGAACAAGATTACATGGATAAATGAAGAACAAAGATATACATGTACTCGAGAAGAATTTAAAAAAAAATGAATTTTTGAAAAATTAATTAACAGATATATATATGCATGAGAAAGATATGATAATATATATATATATATTAAACAAGGATAAGTCCCTTCTGAATGCTCGACTGATTTGATTTGATCACATGCATATTGACTACTGTTTTAACCTCAGTTTATATATGCATGCGTCCACTTTTTCCCATTTAGAGATATGGAGAAAACAAACAAAGAACAGAAAACTTGCAAGAATTGTGCTTTGATTTTTTTTGAAAACAAATATTGCATGTGATTTATGAAGTATGAAATGGGTTCAAACATAAATCTTGATTCAAGTTAACATAAAATTATAGTTATTATCAGAGTAAATTTTTTTAGGTGTAAATTATTGGCGTTCAAATATATTAGATTTTTTTTTATTCTATTTGACCGACAATATTATAAAAATTATAAAATTATTTTAATAATTAATTTAGTGTGACTATATACATCATGAATATATAAACAAAAATAAAGAATTTAAACTTGAAATATTATGATTTTACAAGTGCAAGTAAATTAAATATATCATTTGAACGCATTTCTCAATTTGCCCACTTGGGAGGTTTGAAAATAAGGGTTGACGAAGAAGAAGAAGGTAATAGAAAGAAGAATGAATGATGGAGAGGGCATTGTAATTTAATTTGTAATAGCTAGCTATATCTATCTATATATCTTTGAATGCAACATGCAGAGGAAACACCCGTCTGATACAACATTTGCATGCATGCCACCTACAACCACTATCATGTGCTTGCATTCAAGTCTTATTATCGTTAGAATTAACATTTTAACATTATCACGTATCTTATCACCAACACAACAAAACTGTATACATACATCTTCAATGAATTAATTTAACCATAACAATAATTAATACATACTGCGGCTGTATTTATCAACCAAAAGATATGGTGAGCTCCTGCCATGGCTGGCTAGGGTAGCTATACCTTCATTGTAGCCATCCATTTGCCCTTGTTAAGGGCAAGGGCAAGGGCAAGAGAGCAAAGTGTGGTGGGTGGGGTAGAATAAGAAGGGCAAATCCCTTTCTCCCTCAGAAATATATGTGGAAAGATTGATTTTGCTTCGTTTTTATTGGTTGCAACTTGTCATTCAAACACATAGATATGTACATATACAGGGCATAAAAGGGTCCTTTCCTTATGAAGGAAGGGAAAATATTGCTGCCCTTAACTTCTAGAAGAACAAAAGAGTTTTCGGTCCCTCTCTCTTGGCTAAATTTCATATGCAATCCCTCACTCTAAGCCTATTTCCTATTGCAATCCCCAAAATATATAATTGACTCTTACTATAGCACATATATATATTTCTAAAAATGGAATAAAAACCGTTAGATTAATCCGTATTTAATTTATAATGATTGATTAATTTTTTTTATTAATAGAGAGATCATTTGCAGTCTTTCCCTTTTATATTAGGTGAAAATAAATTTCAAAATCCTACACCTCATGATATTGTTAGTAAAAAATGACTGTTTGACTACTTTTTCTTTGACATAATTGATTAATTTTTTGTGTATTTATATCAGTAACCATAATTCACTGGACATTAATTAATCGGGTTTGATTTCGATAGAATCACAAAATAATAAAAATCTTCCAACAATTAATTAAACGTGATAATATATTTCATAATTTGAATCGAAAAGGTCATTTGAATGAGAATATGTTTTTACTAATTGATCCCAACTATTATTAATAATGGACGAAAAAAGTTTTTAATTGATGTGATCATAACATTATCTTAAACTCGTTATATTAGACTATTATGCCATACTATAGTTGCAATCATATAACAAAAATTAGTATTATTGAAGGACAATTTGATAGCTATTTTCCATTTTTTCTTAAAACAAAACATATTAAAAAAATATCTATTTATATTATTTAATTTCTATAAATAAAAAATATTTTCACCATATAAAAAAATTAATGAATTTTTTTTTATTTTAATCATTTTATTCTATAAGAATATACAATTTAAATTTGAAAAACACAAATAAAAATATAATACAAGAATAGGACTCAAATTGAAGTATAAAAGCTTTTACGAAACAAATTGAAACTTCAAATTATAATAGGAAATATGCTTAAAATTGGGGATTAGATGAAAAATATGCCCTCTCTCTGTGGGTTGCAGTAGCAGTGGTAGTGTTGGACTGTTGGTGGCAGATTGGAAAAATAATAATGGTCCCGATACCGCCACCCCCACTAATAGCGGAAAATGACATTACACTTGGGGGTGGAAGAGAGAACAAAAACTCGGTCTGAAGGGGCTGTACCCATCTCACTACCTCAGCCTCAGGGACCCCTACCGCTCCATTACAATAAATACCTAATTTAATTTTTACCATATCTTATAGTAATAACATGCACTTGACACTTTTATTATATAGTTAATTTTTAAATTAAAATTTTATTTAGACAACCTTGCTAAAAATTAAAATTAATAATTTTTACCTCTATTTAACTTAAAATAAATATTTTTAATTTATATTTTTAATAAATTAATATAATAAAATAATTTATTTATACATTATAAAAATAAATTTATATATATATAAATAAGTTGGACCATTGAGCATGCGTAGATGTAGCGTTAGAGATGTAAATTAACATGCATATATACGCTACACCGCACACGTACGTACAAAAGTCAAATTGAAATAGAAGAATAGAAGTAATGGGTGGAACATTTTGTAATAATAGGATATTTTAGATATTTTATATTTATTTTATTTTATATAATTTTAGAGATGTGACGGGTGAAATATTATGACGTCTCCTTCTATTAAATTCTATTAAGGGGAGTGACTAGTCATCAAAGGTTTAGGGCCGGAGATCTAAGTACTATATATATTGGGTGTGTGCACTTCTCTTGGGTAGATTCCCTTCTGCCTGGGGAGCATAGTATCTGAACCGATGTATTACTTTCTATGCTAAATAATAAAAGTAGCGCCATTATATGCATCTCGTGTGCCTTATCGATTGTGCTTGTGCTTGTTGTCTTGTTCTTATCCATTGGGCTACTATGTTGGCTTCATAGGTCTTAACTCGGATACAAATATATTTTTCTTTGTGCCTTTACAGAATTGCTAATTTGTCCTTGAAGCTGGCTTGTTAGAAAGTGTTCTAAACAAGCACCGCACGGTCCCTTTTGTAAAGCTTTTACGGGCTCGTGACATTTGGTATCAGAACTTTCTCTGCTCTTCAACAATGGTTGTAGTGGCCAAAGTAAACATTTCTAAACATGTACGCATAGAGGCGCTTGAGAAAAGGGTGGAGGTACTTAAGGTTGCGGTAATCCAAGTGCGCCCACTAAAGAATGTGCTGAATAAAATAGAACTACTTAATGATGTGTTAGCAAAAGCATATGTCTTTGAGAATATTATAAAGAGAGTTGATACTCTTGAGCCAGCATTAGCTAGATTGTTTTCTCTCGAGGGGCAGCTAATAGAGCTTGAGTCGCCCCCTTATGTAAACCCTTCAGGGAGTCGTGATATTGATGTGTTGAAAAATCGGCTAAAGAGCCTAGTGACTCGGGTGGAGACCCTTGAGAAATCACCCCATGTTATTCTTGAAAATCAAAAGAGCCTTGGTGAAGGTCTTAATGCTTTGAGTGAGGACGCCAAGGAAGCTTTCCAATCCTTACGTCAAGAGTTACAAATAGTTCATAGGAAGGTTGAAGAGTTGACTAACATGGGTGGCTTGAGAGCTATGCCCATGGGAAGAACCAAGATTCCTAAACCAACCCTATTTAAAGGGGCCCGAGATTCGAGCGTTATCAATAATTTCTTATTCGACATGGAACTTTATTTTGAGGCAATGAAAATAGATTCCGATGAACAACGGTTAAGGCTTGCTCCCATATACCTTGCTGACGATGCCAAACTTTGGTGGTGAACCAAAGTGGAGGAAATAAGAGCAGGCAGGTTCCTTGTGGATGGTTGGGACAATTTTAAACAAAAACTAAGAGCATAATTCTACCCTAAAAATGTGGGATTTAACACTCGCGCTCAATTAGATGAATTGAAACATACTAGTTCCATTCGAGATGACATCAAGCAATTTTCGGCACTGATTCTTAATGTACCAGATATGGCTGAGACAGATAAAGTGCATCGTTTCATGACTGCTTTGAAACCTTGGGCCAAGAAAGAGCTCCTACAATGGGGGTAAAAGATATCAAGACCGCCATTTCGGTAGCTGAGAGTTTAGATGATTATTCAAAAAGTGGTAATAAGAGAAAATTCAATCCCTTCATGGAGGGAGATAGCCATACTACCAAATGGTCAAGAAATTCCCAAGGGAATTCATAACGACCTGGGAATTCAAAGTGTAGAAATTGGAATTTTGGTGGGATGGAAAAGAGATTTAATAACAAGGGAGGAGGAGATAGAAATTACTACAACTTTCATGAAAGAAACTTTGTGCAGCAGCAGATGAAGCCCTCAAGTTTTGAAAAGCCTACAGGGAGAGGCACCCCAAATATTAAGTGCCTTTTATGTAGCGGACCTCACCGGGTGGCAGAATGCCCTCAGTGAGCAGTTTTAAATGCCATCATGGCCATGCAACAGGAAGAAATAAAAGAAAGTCCTTAAGAGAAGAAGGAGGATGAACCAACCATGATGGGAGCCCTTAGGTTCTTGAATGTTTTGGAGAGACAGGTAGAACAACCAAAGGCAAACAGGACTAAAGGATTAATGTATGTTGACTTCATTGTGAAGGGTAAACTTATCCGAACTCTCGTAGATATGGGAGCTACACACAATTTCATGAGGGATAGTGTGGCAGCTCGTCTAGGACTCAAGGTTGAAAAGGATGTAGGAAAAATGAAAACTGTGAACACTCAAGCTAGAAAGATGGTTGGTATAGCTTGAGAAGTACTGTGTAAACTGGGATCATGGAGCGGGAATGTGTTATTAACAACAGCCCCGATGGATTATTTTAATGTTGTCTTAGGGTTGGACTTCTTGGATTAAACTAGAATAATCCCCATTGCCTCAACCAATTGTCTATTGATGATGGGAGAAAGCCCGTGTGTAATCCCAGTTACGATGAGCCCAATTTATGAAAAGAAAATACTATCGGTAATACAATTTAAAAGGGGGATAAAGAAGGGTGAGAAAATATATGTAGCAATCCCACTTGGGGTAGGAGACCAACAGGATGAGGAGATCCCAAAACAACTAAAGGCAGTATTAACTGATTATGCGAATGTGATGCCTGAAAAGCTGCCTTAAACTCTGCCTCCAAGAAGGGGAACATGAAATAGAATTGGTACCAGGGACCAAGCCTCCTGCAAGAACTCCTTATAGAATGGCTCCTCTTGAACTAGCTGAGCTGAAAAAGTAGTTGGATGAATTACTTGAAGTAGGCTTCATCCGTCCCTCCAAGGCCCCTTTTGGTGCTCCGGTGCTTTTTTGAAAGAAATAAGATGGGTGTCTGCGGTTGTGCATTGATTATCGAGCTCTCAATAATGTCACGATGAGGAATAAATATCCTATCCCTCTTGTAGCCAATCTCTTTGATCAATTGGCACAGGCCAAATACTTTAGCAAGTTGAATATGAGATTTGGATATCATCAAGTCCGTATCGCATAAGAGGATAAACCAAAAACTGCTTGTGTAACTCGGCATGGTGCATTTGAATTTTTTGTTATGCCTTTCAGACTAACTAATGCTCCTGCTACTTTTTGTACTCTTATGAACTAGGTGTTTCACGATTACTTGGATAAGTTTGTGGTGGTGTATCTGGATGATATTGTGGTTTATAGTGCCACCTTAGCAGAACATAAAGAGCAATTATGCCTAGTCTTTGAAAAATTGAGGCAAAACCAGCTGTATGTAAAGCAAGAGAAATGTGCCTTCGAGCAAACCACCATAAAATTCTTGGGGCACATATTGGAACAGGGCCGCGTCCGCATGGATCCTGGGAAAGTGAAAGCAATCCAGGAATGAAAAATACCCATGAGCCTCATAGAACTTCGTTCCTTTTTAGGACTTGCCAACTACTATAGGCAGTTCATAAAAGGGTACTCGGAGAAGGTACTTCCATTAACAGAGTTATTGAAGAAGACCACTAGCTGGGAATGGACTAGCAGTTGTCAAGGAGCATTTGATGAGGTGAAGAACTTGCTTCTTGAAGACCCAGTACTTGTTATGCCGGACATACTAAAACGTTTTAAAGTGCAAACAAATGCTTCAAACTTTGCTCTTGGTGGGGTATTAATGCAGGATAACCATCCTATAGCCTTTGAAAGCAGAAAATCAAGGGAAGCAGAATGTCGATACAAAGCTTATGACAAAGAGCTGCTAGCAGTCCTTCATTGCTTGCGAACATAAAGGCATTATCTGCTGGGGTTAAAGTTTGTAATGAGAACTGATAACATCGCAGTCAGTCATTTCCTAATCCAACCAAAGTCGAGTCCTAGGCAAGCTTGTTGGCAGGAACACTTGGCTGAGTTTGATTTTCATCTGGAATATAGGCATGGGAAGAATAATAATGTGGCGGATGTGCTAAGCAGAAAGTTGGAATTGGTTGTGGTTGTTTAAAATTGGTTTTGGTTAAATAATTAGCTCATCTTTACATTAGTCGAGTTGCAACCTCCATCCGAGACCAGATTAAATAGAATTTGGGAAAAGATCCACAAGTTGTTGCTTTAATCAACCTGGATAAGCAATGGAAGACCAGACAGTTTGTATGGGAGAATGATCTCTTAGTGGCAAACAGGTTTTGGCGGTATGTACCCAAAATCAGGAATGTAAGGAAGTTGCTACTCTAAGAGTGCCACGATACATTATGGGCAGGTCACCCTGGATGACAACAAACATTGACTCTCTTAACTCATAATTACTACTGGCCGAAAATGGAAGATGATGTGAGAATGTACACAAAAACCTGTCTAACCTGTCAACAGAATAAAGCCGATAAAAATAAGACTACGGGGTTATTGGAACCTTTACCAGTGCCCAACCGGCCTTGGGAGAGTGTGTCACTGGATTTCATTACTGGCTTACCAAGAGTGGGGGAGTATGATTTAATTATGGTTTTGGTTGATTGATTTTCCAAATATGCCACCTTCATACCAATGCCGAAATTCAGTTTTTTAGAGGATACAACTAGGGCTTTCTTTAAACATGTGGTGAAGTATTAGGGAGTGCCTAACAGTATAGTCAATGACTGAGATGGGCAATTTCTGGGAACTTTCTGGGCAGAGCTCTTTCGTCTCCTAGGCTCACGCCTTGACATATCAACTAGCTACCATCCCTAGAAAGATGGCCAAATAGAGAGATTCAACAATCTCCTGGAGGAATATTTAAGACACTTTATCAGCTTAAGTCAAAAGAACTGGGCATCATTGTTGGATGTTGCACAATTTTTTTTAATTCACAAAAAAGTTCTAGCACTAACAAAAGTCCTTTTGAGATTGTTACAGGACAACAACTGTCACTACCACACTCTTTGGAGGGGCCATATAAAGGGAGAAATCCAAAGGCTTACAACTTTTTCAAAGAATGGAGACAAAATGAAGAAATAGCTCAAGCACACTTGGCGAGAGCAGCACAAATTATGAAGTAATGGGCAGATCAAAAGCGCAGGCCACAAGAGTTCCAGGTTGGAGATAGGGTGCTGATAAAGCTACTTCTAGAGTAAGTTCGTCTGCGCAACAAAGATAGAAGATTGTTGAGGAGATTTAAAGGCCCTTTCCCCATTATTGCTAAAGTGGGGTCAGCTGCCTATAGAGTAGAACTACTTAAGGGGCTGATTATGTGTAAAATAGTAGTATTATGTGTGGTTAATTTATGTATTTTTATAATATTTTTTATTAAAATTTAGTTATTTTTATTTTTATATTACTGTTATTTATTTTTATAATATTTTTATAAAAAATATATTTTGTTCTTATATTTTGTGTATTTTTATTTTCAGTATGAGACATATGGTTGTATCCAAGACCAAATTAATATTTGGAATCAAGATTCAAACATGGCATTGGAGAATGATATTGTATTGTGTCTCAGTATTTTTATAGTAATAATTAAAAATAATAATAAATAAATATAATAAAAAAATTAAATAAAAAAATTGAACGTCCACTTACACAAAAGAAGAAGATAATAAATTTAAAAAAAAAATGGATTGTCGGTAAAAATATATTTATAAAATAAAATAAAAAAATTGTGGAACATCCAAATTGTCCACTAAAAAAGGTTGCCGACAGTTAATGTTAATTGGTGATGGTTGCTGGTGGTGTGTCCACCACCATTAATTAATTAAAAATAATAATAAATAAATAAATAAATTTTAATTCTGGCGCCTATAAAAGGAAGGGACTTGAAGCAAGAGGAACACAACAATTGCAGAGAAAGCAATTTCCAAGGAGAGGGAGCAATATAATTTAGGCGTAAAAAAAAAAAAATTGTTGTAATTTTAGTTTTTAAGAGCTTTTGAGATATGGAGACATAATGAAGAAGTCAAGAAGATTGTCTACAAAAAGGGTTCTTTCTTCCCTTATTATTATTTTTATATGCATTTTTATTTTAAGAATAAAATAAATATTATGTGTAGCTAATTTTATTTTTGTTGGGGATTGTTGAACTTATTTTAATTTGGGTTAATTCATATATTAATTTTTTTTTATTTGCAATAAGCATTTGGGTTAATTCATATATTAATTTCTTCTTCTTCTTCTTTTACCATTTCCGTCCGGCGCCGTTTCCGGCCGCCTCAGTCGACGAGGTTGGTCTCTTTTGAAAGCTCATCCTCCGGGCTTGTCAAATCTTCAAACTGTTTTGAGTTTGGACTCCGGTAACTACTCCGTTTATCAATAATTCGATTTTGAATATTTTGAGTTTTTTCGTTGATTTGAACTTAAATTTGATTTTATTTGAGATAATTGCTTTAGGACTGATTGTTGTAGAGATTGTGAGCTATCCAAATATGATTTTTATTTGTTTTTCTGAAAATTTTGAATTTTTCCGAGTTCGGGTTACTATTTACGGTACTGTTCCGGACAGTCCTGGGTCGGAAAAATTTTATATTTTTAATAAATTCTTTGTTATATTTTGAACAAGTTTTGTGAAGAAAGTTTATTAAAATTATGTCTAGAATGTTTATTATGAATTTTTGAATGTTTATGTAAAAAAAATGAATTTTTGGAAAAATTAGTATAAATGAGTAATTTTTATATTTTAGTTGAGATTATTGTTAATTATTATGTTTTGGACCTTTTTGACTAATAAATAGTATTAAAATAATTTTTATGAATTATTTCCTATTTTTAGTTAATTATTAGTAATTTTAGAAAAATATATGAATAATAAGTTTAATTATTATTTTAAGCTTAATTGAGTTATTTGAAAATTTTATAATGTATTTAAGTAATTTAAA
>CATIWM010651541.1:0-25697 GCA_949671775.1 Mallotus repandus
GAATCAACAAAAAACAACAATCGAAAAAAAAAACAATAAAAACAACTGAAAGACAATAAACAACAAAAATGTATCTTCTTTTAGCCAGAATTAGAAATAAAATGATATCATAGTTAAAGAAATATAAATTTATAATTCTCACCATAATACAAAAATAATTCTACAAGACTCTAATAATAATAATAATAATTATTATTATTATTATTACTACTACTACTACTATTTTTGAGACAAGTTATATTCACTGTTTATAAACCAAAAAAAATATAACTTATATATAATTTTTAATTAAAATTTATTGGAAGAAATATACTTGAATTAATTAATTTTTTAATCTCATTAAATCCAAATCGAGATTAAATGAATTTTACATCTAATGTTTGACTTAAAATGTCAATGTAGTGGCTCTTCAGCTAAAAAAAAAAAAGTCAAAATGATAACACATAAAATGCCAAAAAAGAGAGCCACTTTTCATAAATAGACCCACTTTAAAAAATACGTAGATTCACTTTTGAAAAGTAAAATGTAGCCATGACAAAAAAGAAACTAATGGGTCAAAGTTGGCCCATTAGTTATATTATCCCTTGAAAGAAAGTACAACTTCTTGTCCACAGAGTCAGCCAATTTAGTAAGGCTATAAAGACAAGCCCAATATAAAAGAAAACCCTAATACACAAAAAAGGCCCAAAGCTACTTTCTCCAATCTTTGAGAGGGAAGAAACCCTAATTGATTGGGACTTCCATGAAATTAAGCAATTGTCATGGCAGCTTCACAGTTGTTTCCTGCCTGGGTATGATTGTGCTTCTTTGCCCATGGACTGACCTTTTTTGTCAATACCATATTTGGAGAGAGCAAATCATTTTTAAACTTCCTTATCACACAAAAAAGGTACTGATTCAAGCAGATTGATGATGTTGGTGGCGATTGAAATAAGAAAACTGTAGATCTCCGACCACCTCTTTTCTTACGAACAATAGAGATCTTAAACCAGGCTAACAAAGTTGCAGCATATTTCCAACCCTGATGGAACAATATGAACTGCACAAAAAGATATATCATCATACTTATCAAACAATAAAATGAAAACAAGTATATGATTTTATTATTCATAAATCTAGATAATAGGAAGTTTAAGGAAGAAAGTAGAATGAGGAGGGGGTGATTGCCAGCCCTAAGACCACCACCACCCCAATATTGGCCCTCCCCTATTCTTCTTTTAGGTTCTAAAGTTTTAACTTTGCACGTAACACTTTTATTGGGTTAAATATTTTGGAGATGACCCCACTACTCTTGTTGCAATTTGATTACTAAATTTTAATTTATTTTCTTTTAATAAATTAATTTGATTTTGTTTCAAAAAGGTAACCATCTAAAATGTTTAATCCTTCAACTTTATATTTTTCAATTTAGTTCAGAATTATAAAAAATTTTAGAAATTTCTTCTCTTGTCTTTTTCCACGGCTTTAATACCACTAAGGGTAAGTCTATTTCTACTAGGTGGAATCAATGAGTTACTCAAAAATCAAGAAAGATGAAGTCTAAAATTTTTTTAATTCTTTCAACTTCATCTATCAGACCTAAAGATTTTCTAAGGTTTTGAATTAGATTGCTATTGTTCATATTTGTTGCATTAATGACAGGGTCAACAATATAAGGAACTATTTTTTTTTTTTTGTAATTTATGTATTTCTTTTTTTGCCACATGTGCTTCTAGAACTTTTTCCCTTTTTATAATATCTAATATTTCCTTCATCAACATGTCTACTTAAGTGGTTAAGACTTGTCTTTCTTCTTATGAATCACCAAGTATTCCTTCAGCATGAAATTGCTTAAAGAATTGGTCTACTTCATTTTGTACAATGTTGAATAAAGTCAATCCTCATGGATTATAGGAACTTGAACTCTCCGTTCAATTTCTCTTTATTCTGACAATTTATTCAGAACTTAGGAGATGATCTAAAATTATAATAATTATATTAATAATACACAACTTTTTATTATGTTCAACACAATCACAATACTAGTTATGATATCTAAATGAATATTAAATTTTTCTTTACCAACTTCAAACAATTATTGCCTTAAATTTCTTAAATTATTAGTATTATCAAATAAACATAGATAATGAACAAGATTTTCTATAATAGAATGTTTGAAGTAAGTAAAAATATAAATAAAACTCTATTTTATTTATTTTCTATAAGATCTATGGACTTATTTGTAAAGAAAATTCAAGTTTGATCGAAATTGATAATTTTAAATTCTTTATAGATTAGAAAAAGTTTCTAAATAACCATTTTGAAATTAAATAGAATTTTAATAACCAAAAAGATCTAAATTGAAATTTGGTGAACAAAATAAAATAAGGCGAAAGTTGGGTACCTCCTAAACAATTAACTCCACTTTTATCCCTCCAAATTATATTTTTTGATAAAATATATAAGTGCGTAGTAAATGAGAAAAATTATTAATTTTGGATAAGATTTTGTCTTATTTTCTTGAAACATTTTTAAAGCTATATGTGTGCTTTTGGATTACTTATTTACTAAAATGATAATAAAATTGTAGAACATAACGAAGCTTCAAAATATTAAATTAGGCTCTTGCTATGATGCAAACGGTTGTATCTATGCGAATAAAATTAGAACCGTTATATTTATTTTTATTTAATTATAACTATTGATCATTTTTATGTACCAATACTTATAAAATATATCAATGGTTATAATTAGATTAGCAGTAATCTAACGGTTATAATTATATTTATATAGATACACATGTTTATATTATAGAATGACTTGTTAAATTAATGCAAGCAACATGTAATAGCGTTTTGAGCAAATACTAAAATTGCACAGCGTTGGTTTAGTGGCTAAAAGAGTTTTTTTTTTTTTAAAAAAAAAAAAACTTGTGTTTGAATATTTCTTTCTGATCTCCCCACTACCAAAAAAAAGTACTAAATTTTAGGAGTTCATTTATTTAAGTTAAAATATGTTTAGGAATGGAAATGGAAATGATTCATTCCCTTTCTTAATACTCAAAAATACTCTTGTTTTAACTTTAAATCCATCTAAAATGAAAATTCATTACCCAAAAAATGTTTCTGCCCGCCTCATGGATAATGAACTTTAATTCCCTTGAAATCAAATCAAGGTAATCATTGTTAAATATTTAAATATTGTAATATATTATTTAAAATTTATATAAATAATATATATAAATTAATAAAACTAATTATTAAAATGTTCAAAAAAATATTTATTGAAAAATAAATAATTTTTATAATAATTTTTCAAAATTATAATAATATTTTAATAAATAAATAAATAAGTTTTAAACAATATTAATCTTAATACATAAAAAATAATTATAATATTAATTTTTATACATAAAAATAGTTATAAAAATATTTTAAATGATAAATAATGTTGATTACCATTCCATTTTCAATCTATAATGAATCAAACATCTTTTTTAAATTTTTATTTTTTTTCATATTTTCCATTGTAATTTTAATTTCAATTTCGAAACACAAACCTAACGCCCAAAAACTATGGTGCAATCAACTGTGGAATTTTGCATTAGGTATTTGCTCAATTTTAGGCAACAAAATCTTTATCAGATTCAAATGCAAGAGAAAAAGTTAACAACATGTCAGTTTTAATCCTCACTTAGTCAAGTAAACTATCACAGTTAGATCTCATTGTGGTAATGTTTTTAGTAACTTTTTAAAACTTGCCTAGCTATTTTAAGTGATAGTATCTCTACTATACATCAGAAGACTAATTATAATCTTAATTAATTAATTAATTAATATGACTCTACCAACCACACAATAATAATAGTATTTAACACTATATAGAAGAGAAAACAAATAGCATAACCAACATAAAACCTCAAAGTTAACTAGGAGAAGATGTATCAATTCAAGTTAGCTCTCTTCATCATTTTTTGGCTGAGTGTCTCTTGTTTGTTCCTTCACCATTCTCTACTTTTTTTTTTTTTGCAATTAATTTCTTTATATTGTTGTGTTAATTGTTTTAGTTTATCATCTCAAAAAATTCATAAACATGCACACAAATAAATAGCATACATCACCCTTTTTTTTTCAATTTGAATATAGATATTGATTATAGAAAAATACATTGTATAGTGAAAAAAAAAAAAACATTGGCTGATAAATTATGTGTAAGCAAGTTAATAGTTTTAATGTTTATCTACAATTTTTTATTAAAAAAAATGGCCACTAATTTTATGTGTTGCTTTTACTATCTTTATATTAGTTCAAATATAATTTTTCATGTCATTATAGATTCATTTACATAAATTTATATATATATAATATCTAGCTGAACTTTTTTATTTTTAAAATACTGAATAGAAAAGGCGTGCTGTCTAAAATTTTGTATGATACATGCGAACTCCTTCTTTACCAATGTAATAAAAATATATATGTATTATTTTTAAAATAAACTTGACATCTTTGGATTACAAAAACTTTGAAAAATAAAATGAGAGCTTCAATTGATATCTTAAGTGTTATTAAAATAATTCTAATGTATAACTTGAGTAATTGAAAAAATTTATGGTTTCAGATTTGCATATGGGAGTGAAAGCAAGAGATCCAGTATCATCATTTTCAGCTTCATGTGCAGAGGAAAAAAATTGCAAAATCAATCCTGAAACTGTTACAGGGTTTGAAGTTCAGGGAGGAGCAATGGAGGAATCATCAGAAATGAATTCTCCATGTAACAGTGTTAAGGATTGTAAAAAAAGTCATAAATGTTCTCCAGTAAGGTGCCCAAAAGAGCAATGTCTTTGTATAAAACATAGATGTGCTTGTGTACCAAGCTCAGCTCTTTCTTTTGTTATTGGACATTAGAAAAGGAGGATGCAATGCAATTCCTTGCTTTGTAAAAGTTGAAGTTTGAAAGATTTAATAAAGTTTAATAAGAAAATCAAAGTGGAGGAGGAGGATTCCTTGTTTTTCACTTTAAAAATCAAGTTACTTATTTTTTTTTAATATTTAATTTCTATCATTGTAATTTTTTTAAAAGTTACTAAAAAGAAAAATTAATTAAATTAAATGAAAAATTGAATATAAAATAAAAATGATGAAATTTTGTAACTTATTTTTTATTTAATAGATGTTAAAATTTTAACTGAAATTAATTTTTTTATTGAATATATTAATAGATGTATTTATATGTGTTAAAAGTTTAATTAAAATTGAAATTTAAAATTTAAAATAATTAAAATTTTAAGGGACTAAAGTGGTTTATAATATTTAAATAAAGGGATTAAATTATTTTATCTTTATAAAATTAAAAAATCTAAATGGTTTAAGTTATTTTACAGTACAAATATGTGTATTTATATAAATAAAATTAAAACCATTAGATTATTATTAATTTAATTATAACCATTAATTTATTTTATAAATATTAGTATAAAAAATAATCAATGATTGTAATTAAATAAAAATAAATTGTACAATTTTAATTTTATTTGTATGATACAAATATTTGTATCATAATAAGAGCTGTTTTTTTATTATAAGAAATTTGTCAAAATCTATTGGAAGGATTCAAAATATTTACCGAATAAAAATTTTAATTTTTAAATAAAAAATGTGAATTAAATCAAACTTGAAAGAGGAAATGTAATGTCATGCTATCAAGACCCAAAAAAATTGTAATTTCTGTTATTTTTATCATTCTAATTTTTAAAAGAAATCCCTCTATCGTCACACCTCTCTCTCCTTTCTTTCTGGTTAGCGGAGTTCTCTCAGTTTAGAAACAAAAAATAAGCTACCTCTCGTTGCTCAAATTGAAACATCTCTTTGCTCAAATTGAAGGTACTCTCAATAAAGATTATTAATAATTTTATCAAGTTGATTGTGTTAGGTGTAAGTAGAAATTTGAAAATTTAAGGTTCTTAAATTATTGGGTAGAAATTTGAGAATTTAGGGTTCTTAAATTAATGGGCATTTTTACTAATTGATTATTTCTTAGAAAAATTAAATCCTAATGTTATGGGTTTTTGTCTGTGGGATATATATTTTTTTTTTTCCAAAATTTTTAGTAATCCTTACATGTGCTTCTAACTTGTTCGATGAATTGCCTAATAGAAGTAAGTTGTAGCATTAATGAATTTTTTATTTGGATTATTATGGCTGTTTTTAGAATGAATCTCTTCTAACGTTTCATTTGTTTGGCTTTTTCAGGGATTGACATTTTATAAACTAAGCAACTTGAGGTATGTTTATCTAAACTTGAAAGCTTACTAATTGTTTTAAGATGTCTTGAATTTCAGGGACTGTCTGTTTTGCCTTTTGCTGTTGTATAATCAGAACTTCTCTTACATTGCCTTTGTTAGTGCCTGAACTTTTTGTGAAAGCTAGTGCTTCTATGTTGCCGAGTTTCATGTTTTGATTGACATTATTATTATTTTTTTGACTGTGGTTCAGCAACCCTTCAATGCTGAGTTCATGTGGCTCAAAGTAGGAGCTAGCATAAACAACAGAACCTGGGTTCCACTTTAACAAAAGGGCACTTAGAAAGGGTATTTGAACTGTTTAAGTTTTCTCAAGTACCTGTCCTATATGTGCCCAAACAACAGAACCTGGGTTCCACTCCACACTCTTTATTTCTTTAATTTTCTTTGTTCTTTCTGTTCACTTTGTGAATATATAGGTATTGGCAGTATATTTTTTTGTTCTTTAGTTTTCTTTGACTTAGCTTAAAACTATATATATATAATTTCAGGTTAGTGTTTTGAATTTCAGGTTAGTGTTTTGAATTTCAGGTTAGTTTCTATTGGTTCTGGTTTTCAATTTTGACTGATTTAGCGATTAGGTGTTACAATCTGGTTTTTTTGTTTGCTTGCTTGATGCTGTATGTGTTTTTGCTTTATCTGTTTGTCATTTCTTAACAGTATCTTCATGAGTTCTTCAAATTTGAACTTGATTCTTAAAAAATTTGTATGAGGATTGTGTCTCTGGATCAAAATGGGCACTAGGAGAGCAAATTAATTTACTTGAACTTGAGATTTTTTTCTTCCTGAATCTTTTGGTGATTTGTTGGTTTAGCTGTCTTGAATCTTTTGGTTTAGCTGTTGGTTTAACATGATGATTTGTCAAATATTCCACATTGATCAAAGTATGCTATATGATCAGATTCAGAACTAATAAAAGAAATGTGTGCTGTTTGTTTAAGCTATCACATTGTAGTTTATAGTGTGTGATTTCACTTTTCGGTCAGTTTATGTTCCCTGAATCGGCCATTTATATAACGATAAACCTTGAGTTTTCTAAACCAGGCATGATCTGTATAATCTGGGGTCTTAGAAGAAACCATTTAATTGTTGACTGGCGTTGGATCCCTTAGTTGTTTTATCAAACTCTTTTTTTTTTTTTTAAATTTTTATTAATCATCCTCAATTCCTAATCTGGCTGGTACACTTCATTATGTTCTAAAACTCTTGTTGATTTTCTTCTGATTCAAACTATCAAAGTTTGTGTGGGTACCGTGCGGAAAGTAAAGAAAGAGCTGAAAAAGCTAAGGCTTTTAGTAATTGATTAACAAGTTCATACATTAAGACTGATATATACAGGAATGGATGTTCATATTTACTTCCTTTTAGTAAAGAGTTTTGAATTTTAAACCCTTCATAGGAATTAGACTAACTCTGTCTGTTTTCTTGAGTACCTTTCAGGTTCACCGGCATAAAACAAATTGGCTGTGAGCTTTTGGTTGCAAGATGACTGGATATAAAAACCTTGCTCCTAAGACCAAGAATCTTATAGTTGCTGGTGGCTTGACAGCATTTGTCTTTGGGGTGTATTTCTACACTATGCGAGCTGTTGGAGGCACAGATGAGCTTCAGGTTGCTATAGATAAGTTTGAAGGACAAAAAAACAAGCAAGATGCTTGAGGCAGGCATGTCATTAAAAGTTGGACCTTAGGATCTTCGGTACAGTGATGTAATCTGAACAAGGATAACCTTCCAAGGGAGCTGTTTTTTTTTACTTTGCTGCGTTTTGTGCTTTATCTGCTTGGAGAGTTGAAATTCACTGTTCAGAATCTCTGCTATAGAGAATACATATGCATAGGATGTTCTTAAGAGATATCTATCTGAACATTTTATCCGTGGAGGAATAATGGAGTCTGTTTGAAATTGAAAGGTGGGTTAGACAAATATTTCAAAAAATATATGGGGATATTCTTTCTTTTTTAATAAAAGTACTCAATACATTTTATCAAAATCTACAAAATTTTGTTTTGATATTTTGGTTTCTGAATGCTTTTTGAAATTGGAATTTATGATGATATTAGACCCTGAATTCCCATCTGATTGATGAAGGCTTGAAAAGTTTCATTTTTTTTTAGCATGAGTCTTTCTGCCATCTGCTGCCAAAATATAATGAGCAGACTCCTTTTTTTTTTTTTTCTATTTTTTGGAAATGATAGGCTGATGTTCCAAAATTTTTTAGGTTGCCCCCATACAATACTTGGCAGTCAGTGCATGATATCTATATTATTGATTTATTATACATCTCCATGATTTCAAAGAAATTTAACAAATCTTATTGGTTAATGTTAGCAGTAATAATGCATATCTGAAATGAATAGAGTAAATCATGCCTGATGTTTGGTTCACCTGTCTAAGAAAACGAAATCGTCAGGATGGGCATCCAACTTATCTCAATGACTCTGTACATAATTACACTCATCCCATAATAGTTAAAAACTAAATCCATGGCCTTAGGTAACTCAAGCTTCATAGCTGCTACAATTTAACTGCTGTCTTCGTCCCTGTAAAGGAAGCACTACCAGAATTACTAGCTCCCTCTATGTTCCATATTTCATGATAAGCAGTGCTTCTATAAAAATGGTTAAGAGAGAGAATGAAGACTTCTTAACCATTTCTTGCTCGCAAAGTGCTGTTCCATTTCGCACAACTTTTTAGCTGTTTCTACTCTTCCACCTATTTCTTCTTGAGAATTTTTCATGGTTCCCGAATTTAGAAGTAACCCTTGGAACATACAACCAGTTAATCCTCAAAATGCTAAAAAAGCACGGATCTCCTTATTGGTACAAATCATCCAATGAGAAAAAATAAAACAAATCCGGCAACATATTTCTTGGTTCTTGAAATATTAAAAATAAAACAAATCCGGCAACATATTTCTTGGTTCTTGAAATATTTACTTAGTTACAATGAAAAGTGGGGGATATGATGTTCTGATGCAACTTGGAAAATATGGGCAACGCCTGCTCTGTACGTTAGTTAACAGATTAATCCTGAGAAGAGCAATTTCCGATGCAATTAAAAAGCACCATGCATTTCACGTTTAAAAAAAAAAAAAAACTTTAGATCAACTCAGAGTAAAATCCATGAATAAAGAAATGGGTCAATAGAATGTTGTTACTGACTTGTAGTTATAGCAAACATCTCAATGCCTCAACTCACAGCAGATATCAAATTCTTAAAGTACGTTATTATTAATAGAGTACATAATAATAATAACAAAAAAAAGCTTTCTTTATCTCATCCTGCATCAGAAGGCACAGCATAGTAGAACTGTACATCCTGCCAATCCCGTGGTCTCTAATAACTACCAAAATATTTTGGTTGTGGTTTGTTAGAATACTCAATTCAGTTCAATCTCTAATAGAGAGAGAGGTTTTCAATCTTCCAACAAGATGTGGCAGTGTCTTGATGGTTTCCTGGATTGACTGGTCAACACATGACTCGAGAGCATTCACAGCATCGGAGCCAACCTGCTGGAGCTTAGCTGCCTCAAACTTGTCCTGGCAGACCATCATAGCCCTATTCAACCTTTCCTGCATTCAGTAAAAAACATGTCAAAACAATTCATGATAGCATGGAGCAATGGATTAACCTGACAAGCAATTATAGTTAAAAGTATTTTTTGTATTTGAACCTAAAAATTCTAAAACAGCTCAAAAGCAGTTTGATGGAAAAACATCTAGAAGGGTGTTCTCCAGAAGCACTTACGCAATGCACGTTGTTCATGTCTAAAACAAGCTGACAGAACAAAAATGTCTATCATAAATTTGGCACAACTTAAATGCATCTGAATTTTGTATACAGGACGAGCACAACGATCCTCCAAATTCTGTTTTTTATTATTCAAAACACGGATCCAACATAAACAAGAATAATAAAAAATTGACAAATGGTTCAGATATTTAAAAAATAAGACCAGAGGAACATAGAAACTACCAAATTATGGGACCATATTTGAAGAAATTGTGAATAAAAAACCTTATACAATTTAATCAAAGAAAAAAAAAAGCAAAATGTTGTACATGTGTCGGTCAAGCATGACTACTGATTTTAATCACTTTTATGCCATGCTAAGTTTTCATTTTTGTATTCTCATTTCCCCTGCTATTCCTTCCAATACGGTGTACGCTGGGAACCCATTTACATACTTTGTGATCTCATGTGGGATCTGCCATCACTTTTATCTTTTTCCAGGAGAATGGAATTAAATTTTTCTCATTAAAAGAAATAAAGAAGAAAAGAAATCCACATGGCTACATTTTCCGACCTCCTACTTTGCAGCAGACATGGTGATTGACTTAAAATATGTAGATGGAAAAGGTTCTCATAATTATAAGCTAGAAATTTCATGGAAAAGGTTTATAATTATTAACCGGACATTTTTTTCGTCATGTAAACCGGAAGAAGGAACTGCAGTCTTTGCAGACCATTTGACATCCAAATTAGTCAGTTTACTTACTTTAAGAGCTGCAATGAGCCGAGGAGCTAATATTTGAATGTATAAAAAGGAACCTATCACCAATAAAGGAATACAGAAAAAAGAAATGCAAGACATTAGATGACTTTCTGAGAAGAAAAGCTTCCCATACTTGATCAATGTCTTAATAAAAACTAAGAAAAATGTGCTTCAATTTAATATCTCCACTTCCTTCGTATCAGCCTGAGAGGCCTTCTTCTGTTACCAGAGCCAAATCCAGAACCAAAGCTCTAAATTTTGGTTTACTAAGAGTATTAGAATAATTGATAACATACTACAAAATAAGGGTAAATTATGTAAATGGTCACAAAATTTTGTGCTGTTACAAATTGGTTTCAAAATTTTTTAATTATTTCTTTCTAATTATCTAACTTTAATTTATGTTTCAAGAAGTACCTTAGCATTTTCTGGTTGAATTTGATGACATGGGAACCAGAAAGTCACATCTTATTGAGTTTGCATGTCGTCCTAATTATGTTCGCCTGCCATCCTAATTATGCTACAATTTACCCTACCGCCCATATTCATTGATGACAATCCCTATCAGATAAAAACATGGTATATCATGTGGACATTCCACTTGCCACATTATCAAATATAGCCGAAAAATATTAGTACGTGAAATACAAATTAAAGTTAGATAACTAAAAAGAAATACATTAAAATTTTGGAACTCAATTGTAATAAAGTATAAAGCTTGGTGACCATCCGTATAATTTACCCACATAATAACTTAAACATAGTTAAAATGTTACTGTTTGCAAGTTATGTCATTTTGACCTCGATACCTATCAACTATATATCTCATATACTGAAAATTGGTCTTGAAGTAAAAAATATTCTAAATGCTAACTTATGTTCTAGGATGCCCACAATTACATGCAAATATTCCTGTTTGTAACAGACTATTCACAATCAGATACCATTTTAGTTATCCAGAAAATAACTGAAACTTATTTTCACCTAAAGTTTAAATTTAGAAGAGAAAAACACCATTTTTTTTAATGCAACAGAATTGGGGAAAAAAAAAACTTACTTGAAACCTAGACATCTCATTCTCAAAATGTTGCTGAGCACTAACAACTGGGACACTACAATTTTCAACACAATTGCTTATCTCTTCTTGCTTTCTGCTTCTATCAAAGCACTCATATGCACATTTGAAGTATGCTTGCTGCAACAAATCAAATTCTTAGCAATAGCCCAATAATTCAATTAAAGCATATGATTAATCATCAAACAGAGACTGTATTCTTTTTGTTCATCCAACTAAAAGATGCAAACTTTCTTCATCCAGATGTTAACCAAATCCAGCCATCACAAATTTAAGCCAAAAGGTTACCGGAAAGAAACGTACCTGAAGAGAGAAATTGATGTGGTCTTGGACAGGAGCGAGATGGGTCTGAGCAGCTGCATTAACTTCATTAAGCTTCTTTCTTAATCTCTCCGATACCATTTGCTGCTCAAGTGCTGCTATGTGATCCATTCCTTTCAATCGAATTCGACAAAAAAAAAAAAAAATCAGCAACTTTGATACGGATTGTGCTTTCTTGCAGCTGCTATCGTGTATAGGGTTTTTAAGGGGTTTTGCCTTTTGTATGGGTCGGGTTTTAAAGTCAACATCTACCGCCTTATCCGGGGCCCATATATATACAAGAAGAAGTGCGCTTTCAAAAGCCCCAAAAATTTCAAGAATCTACAGCTCAAGAAAACACCCATTAATCGAAATTACATTCTTTGCAATGGAAATCAAAGAAAGCAACCAAATTTGCAAAGAGATCCCGACTCTCATCTCTTCTTTTGTAGAAACATTCGTTGATTTCTCTGTAAGTGGTGGCCTTTTCTTGCCACCTGTGGATCGGCACTCTCAAAATCAGCCAAATGATGGAGAGTCTAGTTTACGAACACGGTACCCGGCTCCCAATCGTCTGGTTGCCATCGGGGATCTACACGGGGATTTGGAGAAGTCCAAACAAGCTTTCAGATTGGCGGGTTTGATTGATGGGTCTGATAGATGGACAGGTGGGTCTGCTACGGTGGTTCAGATTGGTGATGTGCTTGACAGAGGTGGGGAGGAGCTGAAAATTCTTTACTTTTTGGAAAAGTTGAAGAGGGAAGCTGTGAAAGTTGGAGGTAATTTGATTACTATGAATGGTAACCATGAGATTATGAATGTGGAAGGTGATTTTAGGTTTATTACAAAGGTAGGATTAGAGGAGTTCACTAACTGGGCTTATTGGTATAGTTTAGGTGATAAAATGAAGAGTTTATGTGTTGGACTTGAAAAGCCTAAGGATGTCTTTGATGGGATTCCTTCGACTTTTCGAGGTGTTAAACCAGAGTATTGTCATGGTATGAGAGCTAGAATAGCTGCATTGAGACCTGATGGTCCTATTGCTAATAAATTTTTGTCCAAGAATATGACTGTGTTGGTTGTGGGGGATTCAGTATTTGTTCATGGCGGCCTATTAGCACGACACGTGGAAGAGTATGGATTGGAGAGAATGAATAAGGAGGTTAGGGATTGGATTACTGGGTTAGTGCAAAAGTCTGCACCACATTATTGTAGAGGGAGAGAAGCAGTAGTATGGTTGAGAAAGTTCTCGGATGAGGTTGAGAAGAACTGTGATTGTTCGGCTCTTGAACATGTTCTTGCTACAATTCCTGGGGTGAAGAGGATGATTATGGGGCATACAATTCAAGAAGCTGGGATTAATGCGGTTTGTGACAATAAGGCAATAAGGATTGACGTGGGTATGTCAAAAGGGTGTGCCAATGGATTGCCTCAAGTTTTGGAGATCAATGGGAAGTCAGAATTACGGGTGTTGACTTCCAATTCTTGGCATCAGATTAAGCGCAAGTCTTACATGGATACTGATCGGAAAGAAGGCCTTGGGTTGCTGTTACCAGAAAATGGACCAAAACAGGTGGAAGTGAAGGCTTAAGGGGATCGGAAACTCATTAATTTAGTTGCCTTGTAGGAATGGACATTGTTGTAGGGATCAGGGATTGTAAATCATTGCTTATGAGAGATTGTTGTCAGGATGAATTTTCATCAGTGCAAAACTCGCTCAAAAGATGTGAGTATTTGACTGTTTAAAATTAGATATAGATCCTTCTTAAAAAAAAAAAAGATAGATATAGATCCTATTTTTAGTGAATAAAAGTTCAGAATCAGAATGCCATTTTTTCTTGCTGATTAACACCTCGGTGCCTTTAACATAAAGGATGAATACCCTTAATGCTAAGATATTCCAATAAATTAGTTTAGCTGTATGTGTTATATTTTGACCATTCTGCTTAGCTGTTTTGGTATATGCTTTTCAAGTGCAAGATTCCTTGTCCTCCAAAGTTCCGATACTCATGATGGTCATGCTGCCTGAAATGCCTATGGATTTTTCAATTGGAAAACATTGATCATCAGGTCTACGCAATCTATGGTGTTGATATTTCACTTATTTGCTAATAGTAGAGGTGCTTATTTGTACTCTCACTTGTTTTTGTTTCAGTGCTGAACATACTGACCTGCAAATTTCAATCAATACAAGTAACGTTCTTGCATCGTTAGTTCTGTCTTTTGTTAATAGTGATGATGTAGAATTCTATTAGTATTCATTAACCTTGGCTTTTAAAAATTGCATTACAATGAAATGTAAATGGTTCACATTGAAATTTCATGCTACAGCTACTCTTTTTCCATTATATTGTCTATTTACTGACATTTGAGTAATAGCTAGGAACATAAACGAGGTAAGAATATACCTATGGCTTGTAAAGGGATGTCTAGGGCCATTGCTATATCAGAAATTTGTTGGTGAAGCAATTTTCTGGTGTCTGAATTTGGACTTGCTGTTGTAAGGCTGTTTCATCTCCAGACTCCAATAACTTTTGGCTTTCATGTTAATCTTGAGTTCAGCTGTTATTGTTGTTGAGCTTGAAATGAATTTCGAAATGCAATCTATCCTTTTATAACTGTCTCTTTTTCATGTGCTTGAAGTTGTGGCTAACTTCAGCTTCACTGTTAGATAATCTGCTTTTCATCTATTATATATTGTTTGCTCTGCAAAAGGTTCGAAAGGCTTTGATTTTTGTTTTTAAAATTATGGCACATAAAATTTACTGTGCATGTACAAGTAAAATAACACGCTCGTAAACTACACAATCTTTAGAAAAGCCACAATTCATTATGGTGATTTTATTGTTATTTGAAAAAAATAAAAAAAGCAATTCATTACTGTGATTTTACAGGAACCATTGTTTATGGCATTGATGGCTGCACATCAATATCTTTTAGCTCTGAAAAGGTGTTTTCAACTGTACAAAAAAAAAAAAAAAAACTGTAGTAACTAGGAATGTCAGGTCAAATTGTTCCTGAAATATCAGAGAAAGAAAGGGTAACTTTCCTACTTCAAATTTAGGTCTCGTTAACGAAGTCCAATGTCCACAGAATTGTTGATGTGTTTATGAAATGCATCACAGAATTAGCGTAATTACATATAGTTTTAGAAATTACCGATAAGCACATGAGCATGCATTTGAAACTAGAATTGTAAAAAGGGATAAGGTACATTTTGGCCCCTAATGTTTACCCCGGAGCGCACTTAAGCACCTTATTTAATTTTGGGACTCAATTAAACAAAAAAATCAAGTTTTTTTGTAATCCAGACCCTCCACATAAACGTCTGTCTACTCCACCTTATTTCAAACCATTACTGCCTTTAAAGTTGAGCCAAATAAGATGTCACGTAGACCAACATAAATCTCTTGTTGACCAAAAGAAATTAAACTAAAAAAAAAGTTAAAAGGTAAAGAGTAAACATAAAAGACCCATTAAAGAGCCACCCACCATCTTGATTGAAGAGAGACAAAACATTTCCAGAAGAAGTTGTCATCCTTTTTGTTGCTTTACCTTTGTAACCCTAGGAGAGAATGAAATTTATAGACGTAGGCATGTGAAGTGAGTGAAATTCCAGTAGTGCTTTGGGGATTTGTCTGTAACTTTGGAGAAAGTCGTCGCTTTTGGAAAGGTACTGCACTGTTTCAAATTTTTTTTATTTTATAATAACAAAATGGGTGTCGGGTGTCGGGTGCTGTTGCATTGATGCATTAACCAAAAATAAATATTAATTTACTAAGAGATTGAGCTTGAATCTGTGTGATATCTATTATTTAGGGCATTTTGACATGCATTAGTTTGACATGCACAGAGGGTTTATCTATGCACTTAAACTTGGTTGTATTAAACATGCATTGATATCAAGTCTATGATCAACAATGAGTTTGTAATTTATTGTGTCATTTTCTTTGTCTATATATTTAGAATGTGTGAAAAAATTGATGTTCGGTTCAACTATGGAGGTTCCTGGGAATATGTAGACAGCAAACTTCAGTACGTTAATGGTGAGGTGGATGTAGTTTATGATTTTGATCCCGACTATATGTGTTATCAAGACATATTGTATAGATTTCAAAAGTTGCTAGACTTTCCAAATCTGGAGAAAGTATTTATTCTGGAACCGAGAAAAGAACTTAATGATGGGTTATTTTTAGTACACGATGATGCAAGTATTAGAAGGCTGTTAGATTATATAAGAAAATACAGTTGGGTACAAGAAATTAAGCTTTATGCAAATCATGAAATTGGTGAGCCTATGTTTGTAACTAATATTTTGCCTTTTGAGTGGCATGCTGACCATGATTTTGTTGCACTTACGGATGGAGTGGATGAAAGTGACCGAAATGCTGAGATAAATGAAAATGACTCGGGACAGAGTGAACAGGGGAACAACTTAAATGGAGTCCCTACTGGATATGTTAGTAAAGGTGATGGAGAAGGAGGGGAAACTAAGTTAAATGAAGAAAGTGATGATTGTGACAACTCCAACAATGCTGAAAATGAGTGTGCACCAACAGAAGAAGAGAGGGAAAGGTATGAAGGCAATACAAGTATTAATTATTTCAGGTTTGATATATCCTTTGCAGATGCCAAGGAGGCTAGGGTTGCAATTAGTAACTATGCTATTACCTATGGATTTAAATTAAAGATAAATCATAATGAGCCTCTAAGAATAAGAGCCAAGTGCATTAATAAGCGAGGGTGTCTTTTTACACTGCTCATTTCTAAGAACAAAAAAAATGTGGGGTTGGCAGTGAAGACTCTTGTTGAAGAACATCGATGTTTTAGGCATTACTCCATTCCAAGTGCCTCTGCAAATTTTTTAGGAAAGCATTTTAAGGAGAAGATTTATAAGAACCCTGACTATAGGGCGACAGACATGGTAACTGATGCATGTTTTAGGCACTACTCCATTCCAAGTGCCTCTAAAAATTTTTTAGCAAAGCATTTTAAGGAGAAGATTTACAAGAACCCTGACTACAGGGTAGCAGACATGGTAACTAATGCAAAGAAGGACCTAAAACTGAATGTAAGTTTTGCAAAATGTAAAAGGGCAAAGAGAAAGATAATTTGCTCAACTCCACCTAAAGATCATCAATTTCAACAATAACTTCTTGATGATCATAATGTTCTCCATTTCTGATTGCATTCAACTGCCTATTCTTAACAACCAATTTTCTGTTTTCCCATTTCAATTCATTTATCAAATCCTTCACCCTTTCATTCAAAGGCTCATCATGCCATCTAAAATACCCATAACTTCTTTCTTGAAACATTTGATACCAAAGTTCCAAACACAAAGTTAAAAATTAATTTCCCCCAACATTACACTGAAAATAAACTTCTAACAAAAATTTCACCTACTTACCTCATAGTTAGGGCATGCACAAAACCTCCTCCCAGGATTTTTGTTCGTCCACGATGTCCATCTCAGAGCCTTTACTTTCATTCTCCTATATTTACATTTGCAGTACCTTGGTGCTTCTTCATAATTATTCTCCATATTTGAACGCCTAAGTGAGCTTATTGTAAAAGATGATGAAGAAGCCAGATGAGTATGTCAATTATTATCGCCTAATTTTTTAGGGTTCAAAGCGAGGCTACTGTACAAAGAAGGAGATGGAGAATGAGGTCGTGATTTTGTGAGTCTCTGAGTTTGAGTTTATTTACGTGGAAGGAAAGGGGTAAGGGGTTGTTGGTCAACATGAGATTTATGTTAGTCTATGTGGCATCTTATTTGGCCCAACTTTAAGGGCAATAACGGGTTAAAATAGGGTGGAGTAGACAGACGTTTATGTGGAGGGTCTGGATTAAAAAAAACTTGATTTTTTTTGTTTAATTGAGCCCAAAATTAGATAAGGTGCTTAATTGCACCCCAGGGTAAACATTAAGGGCCAAAATGTACCTTATCCCTTGTAAAAATAAACAACTTAGTGTGGATATCAGGTGAAATAGAGTAGATGATTAGGGTTGCAGCAATAGAAAATAATTAGGGTGCGTTTGTTTGGCAAAAATTAAGGGTGAAAATCGGAATCATAATGGACGATTCCGATTTTTGGTGTTTGTTTAGCTAAAATTAACAAGGGAAAGGGAATGTGATTCTCCCATCAATGAGAATCAACATTCCCCTCTTTTTTCTAAGGAATGACTTTTGATTCCCTTGGGAATCAAGTTAAATCAATTATAAATTGGTCAAATATTTAACTATTAACATTTATTTTTTTAAAATTTATAAATAAAACATATAAATTAATAAAAAAATGTATTAAATATTTGAATAAAAATATTTATCAAAAGTAAATAATTTTTTTAATTTTTTAAAAATAAAATAATATTTTTATAAAAATATTTTATAATACATAATTTTAATTTTAACATATAAAAATAATTATAATGATAATTTTTTATATATTAAAAAATAATTAGAAAATATTTTTTCATCAAAGAAATATTAGTTGTTAAATGATATTTGATTTTCATTCTCATTACCATTCCCTAGTGAAACCAAACACGTTCTCCAAATTTCCATTCCCTCTCATTCCGATTCCGATTTCGATTCCGATTCCGGAGTACGAACCAAATGCCCCCTTACAGGTAATCATCTCTAAATTAGTATTAGAGCTTAAATTAGAATATAACTAGAGTTAACAATCTTTAAATTGAAATTAGAATAAATACATTGGATAAAACTTTCTGCAGGCACCTTTATTTATACTAGTTGAAGTAAATCCTAAAGAAATAAGGAATACTAATAAAAGAAGAAAATTAAACAATAAAACATAAAATCTAAAGGATTAAGAAAAATTAGAATATAATCCTAATTTGAGAAGGAAAGTTGAATTCTAATCCTGAGTTGAATAGGAATCAGATGCTCTTGCATCAATCTCCTTAGGTTGAAAAATGATTTGATTCCAACAAGTAAGTCTTAAGAAATTCCTCATGAATAACTAGATTAACTCATTTTAATTTGTCTTTAGCAATCCATATGCTTTCATTTGTTAGTTTGCCTAGCCACTTCACCAAGATTTGCCTATGGGATCGCCACGTCTAGACCAAACCTCTTTGACATCTAAACTTCTTGAACAACATCAGCCTTTGAAATTGGCAACCGTGGGACTTGAGCTTCAATAATAGGTGGTGTACCAATAGACCCTTCAAAAGGATATAAGTTTGAAATGTTAAAGAATGGACTGATTTGCAATTCATAAGGTAAATCAATTAAGTAAACATTTAATCCTAACTTTTGTAATTGTAACCCAAACTTTCTAGATTTAAGCCTATGATAAGTAACCCAATGATATCTTTCTTGTTGTCAATGAACAAGTAATTGATCACCTTCCTCAAATTCTTGCACTCAACGATATTGATTAGCAGTAGAAGGATATGTTGCATTGTTCTTTATTAAAGAAATCCTTACTTCATTACTCTCAGCTTCAAACCTTTCAGCACACAAATATCCATTAATTTTTTAGGATTTGCTGGTTGTTGAACTTCTATTTATTATTTGCTTTTCCTCTTCTTTAAGAGGATGCATAGTATGCCTTTAATTATTCTTATTAAAAAAGTAAATGTTTGGTCTTGTCTTATGATCTATATCATGGACATACAACCAAGGTCTTCCAACTAGAATATGACTAACATCCATTGGAACAACATTGCATAAAGTTTCATCCTCGAAATTATCCCCAATAGTGAATTTCACCAAATATTAAGAAGTAATTGGTATCTCATGCTCTTTCTTTAATTGGCCCACTTTGTAAGGATAACGTCATTTTGTTATAGGAAGCTTTAATTTTTCTGTAGCCTCTTTTGATATGATATTTTCCATGCTTTCTCCATCAATAACAAAATCACATACATTGCCTTCACAAATAACACGTGTGCGAGAAATGCTATGCCTCCTCCAATTTTTTTTCACCATTAGTCATTATTGTCATTACTTTTTGTATCATCAAGGACTCACCTTGTACTGGTTGAAGATCAACCTCTTTTATCTCCTCATTATAGTCATCAAAGATTGGTTCTAACTCCTCCTCGAATTCTGCTAGGTTCACTCACTATTGTGGACAAACGAACGAAGTGTGTCCTTTCTCTACAAGTAAAACATCAAACTTGAGAGTTGCTGACTCTTTTTGGTTTATGATGAACCAAAATTATTTTGCCTGCCATAGGGCACTATTCCATTGCCTTTATGGATCTTTTCAACATTAGTGAGCCTTCACTATTTTTATTTATTGCAACAGCCCCTCTATAGTTTTGTTGAGTTGTTTAATGACTAGGTTTAGCTCCTTCATTATTTTTCCAGGCGAATCATGAACCACCGATTTCAACTCTGGTCCTAAACCGGTGAAATTAAAATGGCTACTTTGGGTGGGGAGGCCCAATGCACAACCCCCTCCTATATATATATATATATATATATATATATATATATATATATTTACTAGATTCAGTGTGCTAAAGATAGTGAAAACATCATGTTTAACTATTATTAACACGGCTGCACAAGATAAACTAAGACTTATCAAAACTCTTACAAATGCAAACAGACACAACCGCCATTTCAAATAAAAAACCCCCCACAACAGGTATAATAAGGTTTGGTTTGGGTTTGGGTTGGGGTTGATTTGGCTGTTGGGGAGAAGGAGTAACAATGGCTAAGGAAAGTGCGCCAAAGGGTAAGTAAGGTGAGTGGGAGGAGGTAGCATGGGCAAGGGACAACATAATAGAGATTGGGGTTTGGAAATGCACTGATCCGGCAATAGTGAGGTACATTAGCTCTTCTCCATAGGGTAGCAAAAGAAGAAGAAAAGAAGAAGAAGAAGCACAAGTGTCAGTGTGTGGGTGTATACTATAAGGGCACAATATTAATTTATTAATCTTTAATTATTTATTTTGTCAATTTATCTTTATATTTAATTTACATGTGATTCAATGGTTAAAAAAAATTTACATGTGATTCATGGACTTTTTATTGTAATAATTTATTTATATTATTGTTACTATATTACTAAAATAGAAAATAAAATAATTTTATATTACACTATTATAATATATGATAATTTATTTATATTTTATAAAATTTACATGTAATAATAAAATAATTTATATTTTATTTTTTATCTTTAAAATAATAACTTTATATTAATAAAGATATATCATTATTAATTTAAGATATATAAATAACAAATTTGATAAGAATATTATAAACTTTTATTTTTAATAAAAGTTTTATAAACTCTATAGTTTTCTTGAGTTGTTTGATGACTAGGTTTAGCTCCTTCAATTTTTCCAATTGCTGCCATATGAAAACTTTTTAGCTCCATAATGTGTAACTCTTTTTTTAGCTAGACCTGGCCACAGGTAGGTTTAGGTCCGGAACCGGCCTGGTCAAATCCAGGCCTAGAACCCGTCAAACACAAAATCAGACTGAACCAGCCTTACCCTTGGGGGAAATTGGATCAGGGTCGGTTCTTCCCTAGGCAGAACAGTGAACTGCTGGTTCTGGCTCTGGTCCCAAGCCGGTAAAATTAAAACAACTACTTTAGGTGGTGAGGGCCCAATGCACAGTCCCCTCCTATATATATATATATATATATATACACTAGATGCAGTGTGTTAAGGATAGTGAAAACATCATGTTTGACCGTTATTAAGATGGTTGCACAAGATAAACCAAGACTTATCAAAACTCTTACAAATGCAAACAGACACAACCATCATTTCAAATAAAAAACCCTGCAACAAGTATAATAAGGTTTGGTTTGGGTTTGGGTTGGGGTTGATTTGGCCATTGGGAAGAAGGAGTATCAATGACTAAGGAAAGTGCACCGAAGGGTAAGTGGAGTAAGTGGGAGGAGATAGCATGGGCAAAGGGACGACATGATAGAGATTGGGGTTTGGGAATGCGCTAATCTGGCTAATGGTGAGGTATGTTGGCTCTTCTCCACAGGGCAACAAAGGAAGAAGAGAAGAAGAAAAAGAAGCGCAAGTGTCAGTGTGTGGGTATATACTGTAAGGGCACAATATTTATTTATTAATCTTTAATTATTTATTTTGTCAATTTATCTTTATATTTAATTTACATGTGATTCAATGATTCAAAAAAAAAATTTACATGTGATTCAAGGACTTTTAATTGTAATCATTTATTTATATTATTGTTATTATATTATTAAAATAGAAAGTAAAATAATTTTATATTACACTATTATAAGATATGATAATTTATTTATATTGTATAGAATTATTAAATATATTTTATTTTTTATCTTTAAAATAATAATTTTATATTAATAAAAATATATCATTATTAATTTAAGATATATAAATAGCAAATTTGATAAGAATATTATAAACTTTTATTTTAATAAATGTAAAAAAGTAATATATTTGATAGTAATTTATATGGAATATAAATTTAAATGAACATCCAAAAGTTATAAATACAAAATAATATACCTTACACAATCAAAGATTTTCTGAAACACTATTTTTTTTTTGTGGTGATTGTATCATTGATATATATATATATATATATATATATATATACATACTAGTAAACAACCACATGTTTCACATGTGAATAAAAAATTTCTTTGACTTGTGATATATAGTAAATAAATAATTAAATATATTATTATTATTATTATTAAATGAAAGTTTTAAAAATAATAACAATGTTATTTATTCATATAAAAATTTAATATTAACTTAATATAGTTATAATTCATTAAAATTTTTATAAATCTTTTATTTAAATAATTACATGGTATTACTTCAATATTTTTTGTAATTAATTTTTCTCAACTCTAGAACTGATTTTATATAAAAAAAAATTACTATGGTCATAATTAATTATAAGATAACAAAAAATCATTAGTTATTTGTTAATAAGAAATTTAAAAATAATAAAAGTTATATTTTCTTGAAATAAAAATTTAAATATTACCTAATTAAAATAGAAAATATACTTTCAATTAAATTAGAATTATATTTTGTTAATTTGATTTTTATTGGAGATAAAATAAAAATTAACTTAATTAAAATAAGAAATAGACTTTCTATCAACTTAAAATTATATTTTAATTAATTTAATCTTACTTTTATTAGTAAATGACAAAATTATCCAATTTTTATATAATAATGAGTGAAGACTTTTTCGTAATTTTGCATGTCGTCCTCCCTTCGTACATTTATATATATTATATATATAGATATTAAATTCTAAAAAAATTATAAAAGACAATTTTATCCAAAATAACAGTCAGGGCTATTTTAGGTAGTTCAAAAAATTAATTTTGGTGTATATAAATATGGTTGAGGGGAGTCATTTTTTATCACAAAAAATTTTCTCCCAACTCTCTAATTCTCTCAATATTCTCTTAATATACTCTCAATATTCTCTCAATATTCTCTTTATATTTTCTCAAAATACTCATTCAAATATTCAATATAGAGAAAATTATAAAAAATGGCCTGTTTGACTAGACCTATTTCTTTTATGGTCTGACCTGTTATATTTTTTCAATTTTAGCTTTTACGTTTTCTTTTTTAGTCTCGCGTGCTTTTAGATTTCATTTCTAGCTTTTCTCTCTCATCAGTTTCTCCACTGCTCATACACATGCGTTGTACCAAAACCTCCGCTCTATATATATTTAGAAAAAGAAAAAAACACTCTTCATGCCAACGAAGAGAACCGATGGAGAAGGATCGTGTAAACGCTCCCCTGTGTTGATTCATGTTGAGCAAATTGCTCTCCTCTGTCGCATAGCATCTTCTTCTCCATCGTCACCATCTTCGTTTTTCTTCTTCTCTTCAGAAGAAAAATGAAAATGGTGAATCCAATGATGAGGCCACTAATTTTTGTGCTACTAGTAGAGCTTTTCTTGATTTTGTCGTCTTTAGCTAGCTGATGTTCCTTTCATAGTCGTTCATAAGAAAGCCACTCTCAATCGCCTCAAATCCGACTCTGAACGCGTCTCCGTCTCCATTGGTATCTATAACCAAGGAACTTCGTGAGTTCTTTTACTTTTGCTTTTTTATTTTTTTTTTCATTTTTTGGATAATTTAATGATCATACCTTAGCTCTATGATTTCCTCTATTGTTCATCGATTTGATCTAATTTTGTGTTTATTCTTCATTATGTGCTGTGAAAAATTCATTATTTTTTATTTTATTTTTATTTAGGTCTAATTAGGGCATGGAAGATAATTTTTGTTTGATCCAGTAGTTAAATTTGATTTAATCATCATGCTCGTTGATGGATAGGTTTCGGTGTTTTATTTAATGCTATTGTGTGGCAAGCTTAGGTTTTAATCATATGAAGTTAGTAAAAAAATTTTATATGCTTGTGAATCAATGTTGACCACAATTGTAAAAGTAATTCAGCCAATCATGGTAAGCTAAATGAACCTAAAAATAATATGATGTTAATGTAGGCCTATGAACTATGGTTGTATTCAATGCAATAGATAGGTTTTTGATATAATTTATTGGAAATATTGCTCAAGGAATTGGAATTGATGTGAGGATAGAGGGAACCTGTTGGTTAGCTATGATACTATGGCTATCTAAAGCATAACAGTTGTGTATTTGTTCAAAGGTTACATAATTGAGCATCTGCAATTAAGAATCAATTCTTGAAAGGATGTTTATAGTTACTAGAAATGTTTTAGGCAGTTCTAAAAATGACAGAGAATGAAAATTTTTGCTTTTTATGTTGGTGAAAGATGTTCCACTTGCATAAAAATATAAAACCAAATTAGTCGACCCAAGTTTGCTTTTACAACCCAAAGGAAAGAAGCGTTTTCAATTGAAAGTTAAATTGTATTTCTTTTTAACTTGATTTGTTTGTTTTGACTAAGCCAAATCAAGTGCATCTAAGAACCATGGAGATATAGTGTGAATTTAGAAAATTTACTAGAGTCAAAGTATTATTATGTGTCACATGATCGGATTGTAGTGTATCATCAACGAAGAATTTGTATGCAGAACATTTGTTAGTTTTCCCTTTTTAGGAAATTTTTACTATTGTTTAACTTGAAGCTGGAGTAGGCCATAAATTACTCTGGCTGATAAGTTGTTTTATGGCAATAGATAGACTAAAGCTTGTGAAAATATCATGATTAGCTTCTGATGATGAGCATATTAAAATTTCATAGTTTTCAGATTAGTATTTTTTTTATAATGTAACTATGTAAGATACAATTGTATTGCTTGGAACTGGTGGTGCTAACTAAATAATTCTTGGCATCCTGAATCTAGATGAGTTATGTTTGAAACCCAAAAGAGAGAAAATAGGAACCTTAATAGATAACTAGAGCTATAATCGGATGGAATTCTAGTTAATTCTTTTATATTCTAACAAAATGCTAAAATTGACATCTAATGAATCCATATAACCAAATAAATAATTTTTCCACTTTGTTTTATGGAGAAAAGTTTTGTAATTAGTGATATCTTAAACTTTTGGTTGGAAACATCTCACACCTCAATTTATATTTTC
>CATIWM010651561.1:0-15607 GCA_949671775.1 Mallotus repandus
CATCCGATCTGTCAACTGTTCGACTACTCGATCCATTCGTTTGTCAATCATCTCCTGTAGTCATAGTTCCATGTCCCTCTCATACACCTCCTGCACACGTTGGTTTCTCCTAAGCGGCATGATCTCTGGATCGATGCTCTGATACCACCTGATGTAGCGAAAGGTAAATAATTGCAAAAATCATTGATTCTAAGGAATACCGATTCGCAACCTTCAAACTCCTATTGATTCTATCGAATTCTAGGAAATTTGGGAATAACAAAGTCTATATTTTTATTAGAAATCAAAAGCCTTCCAAAACAAGGTGTAAATAAGCTTATATACCAAAAGTAAACCCTAAATAAACTCCTAATAAAAATAGGTAAAATTACTAAAATAGAAAAACAGCAATTCAAAGGCCCAAACAAGCGAATTTGGCCAAAATCCATAGGGCAAGACAAGCAAAGCTTGTGATTTTGAATCAGTGGCCCATTTCCACCCAAATTAGCCACCGAAATCACTAAAATCCGACACTCAAAACTTTGCTTTAATTACAAAACTGTCACTGTCGAACTTTGTCCAATTTGTCTAAGAACATCAAAGCTTGCTCTTGGACCACATCACTTCTCATCATTTACTACATTGCCAGCATCGGTCGCAACATCAGCAAATGCTCTCTCACTGGCATGTGCTGCTTCTTTGGAGCTTAGGTCGACCACCATTACAAACTCCAAATACCCAATTGAAAATTGGAATCATGATTCTTGCTCTTCATAGGTTCAATTGACTGCATCCACTTCGACGGTGATGCCTCTCACCACATTCTCGCCATTCACCATACCACCCATAGTCTTTACAACAAACAAGACTCCTTTAACTATTAGTGATTATCAAAAAAATGTGTTTTGATTTATTAAGGATAATTGTATGTCTGATGTGACCAATGAATATATGCTCTGGTTGTCACATAAGTGACAACTTGTCAGATTTTAAACCGGTGTTTCAAATTGTAAAATTTTGTAAATTTATAGTTTAAATTGCCAAAATTATAGAGTTACAATTAAATTGCAAAAAATGTCAAAGGTCGTTTTTTTTTTTTTTTTTTTTTTTTGCAAATAACTTCCATTTCATTCCTAGTGTATATAAATAAATTTTATAAAATTTTGTAAAATTTATTTCTCAATTCAAATTTAATATGTTTGATTTAAAATTAAAATTATATAAAATTTATTTATAATTTTATTATTTTAATTTATAAAATTATTCACCAAATTCTAATAAAATTATAAAAATTTATAAATAAATTGTATAATTTTATGTTTTTTTTTTAGGAATACAATAATCCTTTTATCATTTTTAATTTTTGATAATACTCTTAGCATGCAATATTAGTTTAAAAGGATATTTTTAACTAAACAATATATTATTCTAAATTTCAAATTTATATCAAAGAACAATATGCAAAATATGAAATTTATTTAGAATTAATTTTAAAAAATATTCATTTAACTAAACCCACTACAATAATAAAAATCTATTTATAAATGAATTATTTATTTTTTGAACAAATTTAATTATAAACAAGCATTTTTGGAGAGGAAGAGGTGGGGATTCGAATCCTACCCTTCTATAAGAATGTCATGCCTACTATCACTAGACTAGTACAGGGCTTGCAAATGAATTTTTTATTAATATAATATTTTTTATTTAAATAAATACTTTTAAATTCTATTTACAATTTGTCATGGCGGAACCAAACATTTAATAAAGCATTACCTATAATTAAGGGTAAGTTACTTAAGAGGGCATGTCTCAATCAAGGCAAGGGTTCGGCTTGCTCCATTCCTTTAAAATCTAAGGTTACGTTTATTTGGTAAAAAATAAGGGTAGAAATCGAAACTGAAATGGATGATTCTAATTCCTAATATTTTGTTGGCTAAAATTAATATGAGAATAGAATTTGATTCCCCCATCAATGGGAATCACCATTCCCTTTTGTTCTTAAGGAATGATTTTTTATTACTTTAAAAATCAAGTCAAATCAATTATAAATCGGTAAAATATTTAAATATTAACAATTATTCTTTTAAATTTATAAATAAAACATATAAATTAATAAAAATATGCATTAAATGTTTGAATAAAAAATATTTTTCAAAAAGTAAATAATTTTTATAACTTTTTTAAAAAATATATAATAATATTTTTATAAATAAATATTTTAAAAATATTTTATAATACATAATTATAATATTAATTTTAATATATAAAAATAATTGTAATATTAATTTTTTATCTATAAAAAATAATTACAAAAATATTTTTTTTAAAATTTAGTTGTTAAATGATATTTAATTTCTATTTTCATTATCATTCCTAGAGAACCAAATACCCTTCAAATTTCAATTCCCTTTCCCATTCTTTTCCATTCTGATTCAGATTCTAAAGTACAAACTAAATGTCCTCTAAATTATATGTTGGAGTTGATATTTAAAAAAAAATTAAATATATATCAGTCTAAAAATAATAATCAGGTGCATAATGAAGTGCTAAAGTCATCTCTAATCCATTAACAATTTCCATTCCAAAATACACTTGTTACACTAATGTTTTATGATCAATTACACAATTTTTTAACTCCAAGAAAATTAATTTCTATATATTCTCTTTCATATCTTATTTTATATTTATTTTAGCTAATTTTATATTATTTATATATTTAAATCATTCATTGAATAAAAATAATAATTTTTATCATTTAATAATTCACAAAAGTAAATTAATTATTTTTACTAATTCATTTATTTTTATTTTAAGTATTCATTTTTTACATAAAAAATTCTTTATTTTAAAAGAAGAAAATAATTATTTAAAGATAATAAAGTAAACTAAGTTATATATATTTAAAAAATCAAATTTATTAAAAAAAATGGTTCTAGTGGATGAATGATCCCATGCCAACTTAAAAATTTTTAAAAAAAAAGCTATGGAAAAAAATTTCAAAAAAATGTCCAAATTCTAATAAATACAAGGACAAAATCGTCATTCTAAGGAAAAAAAATTTTCCTTCATCCATTTCCATTCTAAATCGGGAAAAGGGTCAAATTGAACCCTCAACTTTGGGCCAAATCCTATATTGGACATCAATATATTTTTTATTCCCAATTGGACCTTCAAGTATTAAAAGTAGCACAAAAAGAACCTTTCTCTAACAGCACACTCAACCACCGTTAAAAATTTTGATGATGTGCGTAGTGGGCCCCACCTGTATAGCCCTCTCTTTTGTGTGTCTTTTTTTTTTTTTTTGCCAATCCTCCGTTTCACATTTCACTTGGTGGAAAAATACATAAAAGTATGTACACTAATGATTGGCTGCCACATCACTGTGGAAAAGTACATAAAAGTATGTATACCAATGATTGGCTACCATATCATTCTGCACATCACCAAGTGAAATGTGAAAGAGAGGATTGGCCAAAAAAAATGACATATGAAAGAGAGGGTTGTATAGGTAGGGTCACTACTACTTCATCAATTTTTAACGATGGATTTTTTTAGGCCTTTTTTAATACTTGAAGGTCCAATTGGGAATAAAAAAAAATATTGATGTCCAGTATAGGATTTGGCCCAAAGTTGAGGGTCTAATTTGACCCTTTTCCCTTCTAAATATGATAGTTAAGCCTCAAAACAGTCTCTCTTATAATTCTTCTTTTGAGAATTCTTTTGAAGCATGAATCTCTTTGGTTCAATTGCAATATTTGACTCTATACACAGCCTATGACATTTCGTAAAGGGCCCTATAAATATAATACGTAAACTTGAAGAAAATTCTAGTGCGCTGAGGAATGAGTGGCAAGAACTGAAGGGGATGAGCAATGATTTAAAGAGAAATGTCAAGATTGCTGAAAGATAGTAAATAAAGCGCTTGGATGTAGTGTATGTATAGGTTTCAAGGGTAGGAGCCATTCAAACTGAAGTTTATGAGCTCATTACATAATCTAATCAACAAGCTCAGAACAAATGTCTTGGAGGATATTATCCCAAAAACTGTTGGTTCAGCCATAAGCTGGGGAAGAAAGTTGCTAAGATGCTATAAGATGTCAACACTTTAAGGAGTAAAAGTGATTTTGATTAAGTAGTAGATATAATCCTACTACCTTCAGTGGATGAGATACCATGTACCTTTACCGTAGGCTTGGAATCCACCTTTAGTAAGATCCAGCGATGTCTTGTGTAAGAGGATGTAGGAATCATTAGGTTATAAGGAATGGGTGGTGTCAAGAAAACCACCCTCTTAATCTAGATCAATAATGAGTTCTCCAAATCCTCGCACGATTATGGAGTGGTGATTTGGGTTATGGTGTCTGAAGATGTTAATGAAGAAAGGGTTCAGATTAAAATTAAGGAAAAGTTAGGTTTTCGTAATAAGATATGAAAATCAATAAGTCAACACAAGAAGGCGATAGATATTCTAAGAGTCTTGAAGCAAAAAAAAAACAAGTTTGTTATGTTGTTGGATGATGTATGGAAGAGGATCAATTTACTAGAACTAGGCATTCCACTCCCTTGAAAGAATAAGGTTCTAAAGTGGTTTTTACCACGTGGTCTGAAGATGTCTATGGGGAGATAGAAGCACACAAGAGAACGAAGGTTAAATGTTTAGCTAAAGATGAAGCCTTTGATTTTTTCCAACACAAGGTTAGGAAAGACACTCTTAATTCTCATTCTAAATTGTCTGAGCTTGCGGAAGTTATTACCTATGAATGTGGCAGTTTACCCCTCGCACTTATTACTATCGATCAAGCAATGGCTTCCCAGAGAACACCCCAAGAATGTTAGTGATATGCCCTAGGCCAATTGTGTAATGGTCATACTTTGACTTTGTCATATTTTTATTTTAATAATAAAGAGGCATTTTCTTTTTCCTGGCTCATTCTAATATTATCCTTGAATAGTTAATTCTAACTAAGGTCATCATGTATGTGACTTGATAGTAAAACTCTTAGGTGATACTTGAAGTCTATTCTAAATCATCCCCAGTCGATCATGGTTAAGGGAATAACGACGAATAAAGACTAGTATGAGTTTGACTGATGATTATGTTTTACTGATCATGTATATGAGATTTTGAGTCAAACTCATGGGTACATATTTAGAGAAATGATGTATTGGATTTACCCACTATGAAAATACTACATAAATATATGTCATAAGTGATTCTCATCACAATAGTATTATTTCAGTCATTTGACCTAAAATCGCCATGGTTTCCTCCATAATAAATTCTGTATTTTGACACATGCTTACATCATCCTTAACTGGATGGTAAAATAGGTTGTGATTGAATATAGAATGAGTTATGTGAGTGATTGAGAAGGAATTTTTCCCACAATCATTTTGAGAACATACTATGGGCCCCTCGATAAGTTAGATTGAAGAGAAATGCATGGTCATGCTAGAATAAGTTGATTTAGAGTTGATTGTGTGTGTGTGTGTGTTTATATTTATATTTATTTATTTCCTTATTTATTTAAGGTGTATTATGTTAAATAAATTGGAAATGATTCTAATTTTGGAATTAGAAGCAAAATTAAAAAGGAAAGTTTAGTCTTACGAAAATTGTTTTGGTGAGTAAGTGGTTTGTAAAAAACCCTTGATGTGTGGTCTATATATACATCTCTTTCTCCAGGGTTTTCTATGCTCTCAATTACTCCTTTTTCCTCCACTTCTTTTGAGAAAAGAAAAAGACACATAGAAAGAAAAACAAAACAAGAAGAGTCTTAGAGAAAGGTGATAACACACCAACATAGTTTTGATCACCCTATTCATGTAGAAACTAGTAGAGGACGTGGTTTTATTGGCAATGTCTTTATCTGATGAGAAGACACGAAAAGCTCAAGGTAGGGTGTCACTAGTGTGAACCCCCTCTCTTCCTTCCAACCTTCTTGCCTTGAAATCATCTTGGTGAGTTTTTGAATATCTCTTAATCAATTTATTCTAATCACATGGATACTGTGAGGGTTTTATGTTTAAAATTTTTAATTTTCAATGTGTATGAATCATAGAAACCCCAACAGAAAATGGAACCACACTATATTAACCCTTCAGAGATCTGTTGTTGAATTTTCAGGTTAGGGGATGGATTATTTCCTCTATTAAAATTTTGCTACGACGCTTTGAGCAATGAGACACTTAAGCATTGGTTTCATATTTTTCATTGTTCCCTGATGATTACCATATTTCTAAGCATCAAGTTATAGAATATTGGATAAGAGAGGGAATTCTCAGTAAAAATGAAAGCATAATTGATGCTCAAAGCAGAGGACACCATATTATTAGCACTCTCATTCATGCTTGTTTACTCGAGTCTGTGAGTGAATACCATGTGAAAATGCATAACGTGAATCATGATATGGCATTGTAAATAACTAGTAAATTTGATAAGGAAAATGGTATGTGCTTATTCCAGTAATGTTCATTGGCTGAAAATTGTTCTGAGGGTGAAAAATTGATGAATGTGTAGAGGCTATCATTTATTGGTGGAAAATTCCATTCACTAAATGTATATGTGCAAGTCCCTAATCTCATGACTCTACTTCTCAAAGATATTGGTTTAGTGACTCAGTTTATGCCTACTCTAATAGTTCTAGACTTGTCAGGGAATCGAGATCTGAAGAACCTACCTCTAGGAATTTCAAATTTAGGTTCACTAGAATATCTTAGTCTTTCAAGCACTGCATTACAAGTTTGCCAGCTGAGTTGAAAAATTTGAAAAATCTTAAGTATTTGATTTTAGGATGGACAAAGAAACTTAGTGTGATACCTCAAAATGTCATATCCAGTTTTCATAAGATGGTTGCAATTTATATGGCAATGGGGGCCTGTAATTTCTTTGATGAAATTGTGACAGGTAGTGTACTATCAAGTGGAAATGAATCATTAGTAGAGGAACTAAAATGCTTGAAATGTCTCCAAGAATTTAGCATTACACTAAAGAGTAACTCTGTGCTCCAAGCATTCCTTGAATCTCCTATGTTATATAATTGCACTGACTTTTTATGCTTGCAATATTTTACAGCATTAACTTTGCTTAATTTACCATCTTTACAGCATCTAAAACACTTGGGTAGACTCTGGTTCAAAAAATGTACAAACGTAGTAGATTTCTCAATAGTGACTAGACTCTCAAACGAATGTGAAGATTCTAAAGTTGAAGAATTCATGTTTTGAGAGCCTTTCTAATGTCAAGGTAATGGATTTTCCAAACATCAAGGATTTGACATGGCTTATATATGCACCCAATGTTCAATGTCTTATAGTATCGAATTGTGACCAAATGGAAGAAGTCATATGTCTTACAGTATCGAATTGGTACTAAATGGAAAAAGTCATACATCAAAAAGAAGTGGTAAAATCTGCAAGGCAAGAAAGCCTAATTAGGCCACTGTCAAAGCTGGAGAAGTTACAAGTTATAGATTCACCTGAGTTGAGGTGCATTCATAGAGGGAATCTCTTATTCCCTTTACTAAAGAAGGTGAATGTGCATAGGTGCCCGAAGTTGAACAAAATCCCATTAAACCCTTGCAATGTCAGCAAAGTGAAGATTGACAGTAAAGAGACGATAGAAATAGATGATTATAGAGAAAATAGAAATGAAACTTTCATTTATTCATACATACATACTACAAAATACATCAGATACATACTTATATATGCAAACAGCATAGTACATTAGACCATATTTTGACTACCTAACACTGATAAACTAATCCCTCAAAACATGGAGAGACACTACTTTGTACCAAAAACTATCATTACATTTAACTGAAACTTTGACTTCTAAAAAATATTTAGGAAAAATCTCAGTCTTCTTAACATTAATCCTCCTTGAGATTTTTTTCCAAATACTCCCAGCATTGAGCTTCCTAAACTTGGATTTCTGAAGTGCTTTTGTCATGATGTCTGCAATCTGATCCTCTAACTTGCAGTGCTACACTTGAATTTCTTGATTAGCTTCCAATTTCCTTAAAACATGAAATTTAACCTTATATGCTTAGACTTGCCATGAAGAACAGGATTTTGAGCCATATTAATAGTTGATTTGTTATTAACTTTGATAACTATAGCACTTGTAGGAACTATTTCTAAATCAGCAAGTAATTTCCTCACCCATACAATATGATTAGCAGCACCTGCTGCTGCAACATACTTTGCCTCAGTAGAGGATTGAGCAACAACCTCTTGTTTCTTAGAACTCCAAGAGAAAACTCCATTTCTAAATGTAAAAACATAACCGGAGGTGCTTTTACAATCATTAACACTGCCTGCCTAATTGTTATCAGAATATCCCATCAAACAACCATTTGAAGCTAATTTAAACCATAACCCATAATCTATTGTACCTCTAACATATCTCAAAAACCTTTTAGCAATGCCAAAATGAGATTGCTTTGGAGAATGCATGTACTTGGACAACACACTCACTGCATACATCAAATCGAATCTGGTCTTTGTCAAATATAAAAGACTCCCGATCAAAATTCTATACACTCTCAAATCTAACTTCTCACCATCATCATCTTCAATAATTTTTTCATTATATACAAGAGGAGTAGCCATTGATTTGCACTTATCCATTTTGAACCTTTTGAGCATATTCAAAGCACATTTTTGTTGGGATACAAAAATTCAATCTCGTGATTATGTAATCTCCATCTGTAAAAAATAATTCATTTCTCCCAAGTCAGACATCTCAAACATATCTTGCATTTTGATTTTGAATTCCATAATTATGCCTTCATCATTTCCTATAATCAAGAGATCATCCACATACAATGAAATAATCAGCATTTTCCCATTCTTCTCCTTCTTTATATACAATGTAGCTTCTGTCATGCTCCTCTTGAAACCACATTTAATGAAATAAGCATTGATCTTTTCATGCTAGGCTCTTGGAGCCTGTTTAAGGCCATACAAAGCCTTGTTCAACTTATACACCATGTCATCTCCATTTGAAACTTCATAACCTTGGGGCTGTTCAATAAAGATCTCCTCTTTCAGCTTACCATTAAGAAATGCTAATTTTACATCTAGATGATAGACCTTCCATCTGTATTGTGCAACAAGAGCTAATAAAAATTTAATGGTGTCATGTATGGCCACAGGTGCAAAAACTTCATTGTAGTCTATCCCTTGTTGTTGAGCATATCCCTTAACAACCAATCTTGCTTTTAATTTATAAAGAGGCCCATCTGGATTTAATTTAACTCTATAAACCCATTTCATCCCCAAGACATTCTTGTTTTTAGGTCTGGTAACTAATTCCCAAGTTCCATTTTTTGGTATCATCTTCATCTCCTCATGCATTGCATTAACCCATCCAACATCCTTCTGAGCTTCCTCAAAATCCACAAGCTCTTCAATCATTAAATTGCATCTTTCATAGATCTCAGCAAGACTTCTTATTTTTATTTTCATCAAATCATCATCATCATCCAATTCTTCCTTGCAGTTGTTTGAAGAAGCTGATGTATGGCCTTCTAAGCTTGAAACTGAATAATCAATTATAATCTCATCATTTTACTACTCAACCTTGTTTGAATCCCAATTCCAAACATATTTCTTATCCACCATAATATCCCTACTAATCATTACTCTCTTCTCCTTTAAATTATAAATTTTGTAGCCTTTTGTTATTGAAGCATATCCTAAGAAAATCCCCACTTTTGCTTTCTTTTCTAATTTTATTCTTCTAGTAGCTCGAACATGCACATAGCAACATGAACCAAATACTTTCATGTGCTTCATATATGGCTTAACTTGACTCCATGCTTCTATTGGTATCTTCCCCTCTACTGCAATTATTGGCGACCTGTTTAATAGGTAAACTGTAGTGTGCACAACCTCTGCCCAAAACTGATTTGGCATATTCTTTCCATCCAACATTGCTCTAACCATCTCTACCACCACTCTGTTCTTTCTCTCCACCACTCTATTCTGCTCTAGGGTGTATGCATTTATAAGCTAATAATGAATACTAGCATGTTCACAAAACTTCTTAAAGTCTTTAGAATTATACTCCATCCCATTATCAGTTTTTAACACCTTGAGCTTGCAGCCACTTTGAGTCTCAACTAGCTTTTTGAACTTCTTGAATACATCAAAGACCTGTGATTTATTTCTTATGAAATAATTAAATTCAAGTCATTCTTGTCATATCATCAACAAAGAGCACAAAATACTTATTTTTGTTCATGGACTCTGTTTGCATAGGTCCACAAACATCACTATGAACTAGTTGAAGCCTTCACTAGCTCTCAACATGGAATTTATTAGAAAAGGTTCTCTGTGCTGCTTCCCCATTTGACATGAGCTACAAACACCATCAGGAATTCTTACTTTGGGCATAAATCTCACCAAATCTTGCTTCCAAAGTTGAACCAAAGCATTATAATTACAATTACCAAATCTACAATGCCACAACCTTGATTCATCTTCCTTAACAAAATTAATTCTATCACCAACACAAGCCTGATTTAAAGGAAAGCATTTATCCACCATTGGCAATTTTGCAACCAACATATTTTTGTTATCATAAATAAAGCATGCCATTCTTTTAAAAGATAATGAATAACCATTTTTCAACATCTGAGCCACACTTAATAAATTTTGAGCAAGAGAAGGCACAAACAAAACATCATGGATAGCTCTAGTACCTTGTTTAGTTTGAACCATAACATATCCTTTTCTATGAGACTACAGAGCCTGCCCATTCCCAAGCTTGATTTTTATCTTGAAAGTCTGATCCAAATTATTGAACAATGCCTCATCTTTAACCATGTGACTGGTGCAGCCACTGTCAATAAACCATGTGCTTCTAGCAACTTTATGAGTTACTTGAACAGCCATAAATAGACTTGCTTTTTGCTCTTCCTCCTCTTCAGTAAAGTTAGCTTGCTGTAATAGCATTTATTGGCCTTGTTTTTGCTTCTGCCTACAATTCTTCTTAATATGGCCCATTTTCTTGCAAAACCTGCACTGAATAGATGGCTTGCCTTTGAACCAATAATCTTGTTCCCTGTGGTTTGTTCTTTGGCAATGACTACATGTGAGAAATCTCCCCTTTCTCCCTTACTCTTGTGAATTCTGACCATATTTGCCTTTACTAGAATTTTCCTTTGTGGGTTTCTTGGCTTCTTTTTTATTTAGCTTCCATGTTTGCTTCACTCAAAATGCTCCTTCAACAGCCTCATCATATTGAATTTGTGTTCTTTGTTCATGAGCTTGAAGTTTGCTTATGAGTTCTGAAATTGTTAAGGCTTTAAGATCACATGATTCTTCAATATCTAATACCTTTGATTCAAACTTTGATGGTAGACTCACCAAAATCTTCTCTACTACCTCCACATCTGGAAAATCTTCTCCCATCAATCTGATCTTATTAACCAGATCTAAGAGTTCATATGAGTACTCTTTAACCAACTCCCCTTCTTTCATTTTTAGCATTTTGAACTCCCTCTTGAGTGTAAGGAGTTTGATAGCCTTCACCCTTTCACTTCCCCCATATTCTTCCTTTAATTTCTCCCATACTTCCTTTGGTGTCTTGCATGCCATAATTCTGGTGAAAAAAAACTTCAGATAATGCTGAATGAAGACAAGTTAAAGCCCTTGGTTTCCTAGCCTTTTTATCCTCGTAAGTCTTTATTTGAGACAGAGTTGGATCAGCTCCTAGAGGCTCTGGTTCTCCTTCATCTTCTACAGCCTCCAATAGATTTAAAGCCATCAAATAAGTCTTCATTTTAATGGCCCAGATATGATAATTTTCCCTAGAGAACTAAGGAGGACTTGCTCCAAGAAAATTGCTTACTGACATCTTCACTTGTTTCACCTTTTATTGCAGAAATCTTCTTCCACATCTCCCTTAAGAAGAATGCTTTGATACCACTTGATAGTAAAGAGATGATAGAAATATATGATTATAGAGAAAATAGAACTGAAACTTTCATTCATTTATACATCCATACTACAAAATACATCAGACACATACTTATATATGTAGACAATATAGCACATCATACCATATTTTGACTACCTAACACTGATAAACTAATCCCTCAAAACATGGAGAGACACTACTTTATACCAAAAACTATCATTACATCTAACTGAAACTTTGACTTCTAAAAAACATTTAGAAAAAATCTCAACCTTCTTAATAAAGATTATTGTTCTTGGAGAAAAAGAATGGTGGAATGGGTTATAGAGGGAGGATGAAGCCATTAGAAACAAATTCTTTTTTCTGAAAGTAAGAGTGTCTAATACATATAACACATAAAAAGAAAAAAAGAAGACCCCTTGGTCCAACTTTGAGTCAATGGATGAGATGGATATGGGAACACGAGAAACAGTTTCTAGTTGAAGTATTTGTCTTCTAATTGAAGTGTTTAGGTAGTACGGACACAGAGCAACTACTTATAGTTGAAGTGTTTGCCTTCTAATTGAAGTGTCTAGGAAGTACAAACACAGAAAAATGGAAACGCAGATAAAAAAAATGCCTACCAATTGAATTGTTTGTGCATCATAAATGCTCATATTGGTTGTTTGCTCATATTACTTCTTCCTCTCAGAAGTTATGTACATAATAAACAGGTAAAAGATCTGCCAAAAGATGAAAGCAAGTATTTTCAGTTCTTTAAAATTCAATTATAGATGTTTGGTTCTACATGTGTAGTATATACTGCACAATTTGAACTAAAAAAATATAAAAGATTTATTTTATTTGGATTACATGGTCTATAAATGTTTCGTAATTTTCTTTTTGGAAGTTAGAATAAAAGTTACTAATTTCAAATTCTTAAACAGTTTTCCAAGCTTATTTCAAAATGCAATATAAACCTTGATATACCTTCGAAATTCACATTTAAATTTTTATTATTTTTAGTTTTTAAAAAAAATCTAAAAAAAACTCAAGCATGTGAACTTGCACGTACTAAAAAACCTGTAATTATACCACCAGAGCTCCTATATGGTTTCCATATGATGCGTACGCTAAATATTTTTGAGTGATGTTTGTTGCGTAATGAAAATGTAGTGCAAGTGTGTCGTCGGAAGAAAATGAATGCTTTTCACTACTAGATGAGTTGGAACGTTTAAAACGTCTTCAGGTGCTTTGCATTACATTAAAGACCAACTCTTCCCTCCAAAGAATCCTCAAATCCCGCAAGTTGTGTGATTGCATAGAAGGTCTAATACTACAACATTGTAGTGGTACAACATCACTTTAGTTATCATTTCTGCCAAGTTTGGAGAATTTGGAAATTCTCGCCATAAATAAATATGGAGATCTCGTAGATATTTATATACAAGGAGAAGAGACAACTCAAAGCAGTTTTCACACCTCACACCTCTTGAATACTCCTCTATGTTTTGAGAACCTTCAGCAATTCATTTTAAGCAATTGCCCTCGCAGAAAGGGCCAGACATGGCTTATTTATGCACCCAATCTTCAGATGCTTAAAATAAATTTTTGTGAGGAATTGGAGGAAATCATACATCCAAAAGTGGTAAATTTTGAAAGGAAAGAAAAGCCAAGCCCTTTGTCGAAGCTCCGAATCTTGCAAATTCTTGATATTCGTAAGCTGGGGAGCATTTATAGTGAATCCCTTGAATTCCCTTATTTAAGGGAGATGTGGGTAGAAGGTTGCACAAAGATGAAAAATTGCCGGTTGACTCCAACAATTTTAAATTCAACAACAATGATAAAATTGATGTCTATGAAAGCAGAAAATGGTGGGATGAGTTGGAGTGGGAGGATGAAGCTATTAGGAATAAATTTTCTATTTTTTTTTTCAAATGATTAACACAAAAAGAAAAACAAAGATTTGCCATAACAGATTCTCTCTTTGATTGATTTATATTTTTAAAATATGTTCTTTATTGGATATTGTTACCAATGTTAATTGTTGCATATACTTTTGATTGAATAATGTCTATATGTTGGTTTGGTTGCTTGTTCATATCAATAACAATTTTTCTTAATTTGATTTAAAGTGTATGAATTCATTTTTAATTAGCATTAGAGTGAATTGATAGTATAACAGAACACTAATAATGGTATATAAACTATGGCAAAGTAAGCAACTGAATTTAACATTAAAGATGAATAAAATAGATGTACAAATGTATACTTCTCAATCATATTACTATAACAAATAACTTGACACGTCTTGCTTGAATGACACACACCTTGCAGCTCCTTCAACTGCAATAATTCTAATTTATATGACGCAAGAAGAGGTTTTCGGCCATCATCTACAACCCCAAACACTTCAAAAAGAATTGTACCACCGAGGAAACTGACCCACAAGCTGCAGCCCCTCATCGCTAGTTTCTTGGCATCTGATCTGCTGAGCTCTAAGCTAGCCAATACTGAGCGGATCGAAGAGCCAATTTCATGTGTATTTGGTGTAAATAAACAATTTTATTTATAAATTTAAGTTTATTATATATTTAAATTAAAATTTTATAAAATGTATTTACAATTTTAACTTTCTTAATTTATAAAATTACTCATGGTTTGACTAAATTCTAATAAAATTATAAATATTTTAAAAAAAATTCTATGCTTTTTTAACTATTTTTTAAAAAACTAAAATGCGCTTTTTCATTATTATATTTTCTAAAATTGCTCTTTCCATGCAATTCTATTTTAAAAGGATATTTTTAACTAAACAATATATTATTTTAAATTTTTAAATTTACATCAAACACAATATATAAAATATAACATTTATCTAGAATCGATTCCATAAAATATTTATTTAAATCAAACTACAATAATAAAAAATATTTGCCAATAAATTTTTATTAATATAGTAGATTTATTTTAAATAAATATTTTTAAATTCTATTTAGAATTCTATCTAAAATTTATTAAAAAGTGAAATAAATTTTTAAATGTAATTAAACCAAACACCACATAGAGCAATATATATAAAATCAAGGCATGTTCTTTAATACTTAACAAGACACATCTTAATCAAGGCAAGGATTCGGTTTGCTCCATTTTTTCAAAATCCAAATTCTATCCTTGAGCTGACACTTAAAAAAAATTTAAATATTTCAGTTTTAAAATAATAATCATATGCAATAAAAGTGTAAGACCATTGATAACTCAGAACTCCAAAATATAGCAATTGTAACTTCAAAAAAAAAAATTCAATTTGTTAGTTGATTTTTACTCTAAAAAAAATATTCTTCGTCCATATTCATTTTATATTTTCTTTTAAAAAATAATTTTATATTATTTATATATTTAACATATTACACTCATATTTAAATTCTTTTACATATACATTCGATAAAATATATTTTATCATTTTATTAATTATTTTATTTTTCATTTACATATTTGTTTTTTTATATTAACAATTTTGTATTTAAATTTCTATTATTGTTAGTTTTTTAAATAAAAAATTCGAAACAAAAAATAGATTCTTAAATAAAAATGTAAATTACATTAAAGTTTCAGGAGAGAAAACATACTTTACCTGTATATTAATTAGAAAACTAACCATTTGATTAATTCAAACTGTTTCGTATAAATTTGGGGATTGTAGATGGCTGACTT
>CATIWM010651580.1:0-12979 GCA_949671775.1 Mallotus repandus
CCGGAAAAACAATAAAAAACAACTAAGAACCAAAAATAACTAGAAAAACAACCTCATAAAACTGAAAAATAAAAACAACCAGATAAACACCATGAAAATAACCAGAAAAATAACAAAAAAAACAACTAAAAACCAGTAAAATACATACTTATATCAATCCAAACAAATCAAAACAGACCCACTACAACACTCAAATTAAAGAAGAAGAGACGGGAAGAAGAAGAAAGAGATGGGAAGAAGAAGAACCCTGTGTTTTTTTTTAAAAATTTTGTTTTAATATGTTTTTAAAATAAAATTTTAGTCAATTGTATTTTTAAAAATATTTTTGTGTATATTTATGAAAAAATCTCAAAAATGTAGCCCTGTGAAAATTCCTTCACTCAACAGACGAGCCCAACGGGCCAACCTATCAAACCAAGCAAAGCCCACTTTAATCAAACTTTTCATTAAAAAAAAAATCCCAGAAGCACCGTCGTTTACGTGTATTCCCTTCCTCTGGCTCCTGTTCGAATCCCTGACGGAAATGGCAGCCACTGCCGTCAACGTCTCGCCGCTGCTTCAAAGGTCTACTTCTCTTCGCTTACTATCTTCTTATTTTCCCCAAAATACCCCTAACCTCGTGCTCTATTCACACTCCAAACAATCCCATCTCCCTTCCCTTTCATTATCCTTAAAACCCTCAAGAAAAGTTAAACCTCGTGCTCTAATTATCTCTTCGGCTGTCAAGAACCTTTCTGAAACGGAGTTAGTTTCCGTCCCGTTGACGGCGGAGGAGTTGTCTCAGAAATTGCCTTCTGAATCAGGCGTTTACGCCGTTTATGATAAGAATAATGATATCCAATTCATCGGCATATCACGGAATATTGGTGCTAGCGTCTTCTCTCACCTCAACTCTGTGCCGGAGTTATGCTGCTCAGTTAAGGTATTCCGGAGTATTAGCGCCTTGTTTGGAATAAATCATTTGCAAGAATTCGATTCAATTCGAAATTAATTTCTTTTAAATTTTAGCAACTATGAGAATTGACTAAATAGAATAGAATAGAATAGAATTTTTTGAATTTTTAGACTTTCCAAACACTGTGTTAGCCTTTTTTCTAGTTAATTGTTGCATAATTTTGGTGCTGTAAATATATATTTTTTTCTTTTTGTGTTGCTGTCTGTTGTTGTCTTGATTAAGTTAAACAAGCTCGAGCTTCATGAACTTATCAAGATCGAGGTTGAGTAATTAGATTTTGTCGGTGAATTATTTAGCACTGTAATCTAAGTATGCTCAAAATTACCATTGGCTAGGTTTCGGTTAATATTCGAATTCCGATGAATTAAAATAGGGTACAATAGCGATTCTAATTGGGAAAATGTGCTCTTTTTGGTAGCATAAATCTGTTATTTGCCTGTTGTCTTGATTAACTTAAATAAGTTGGAGTTTGTTAAACCTATGAAGACGGAGCTTGAGTGATTGGTATTCGAGATTGAATTATTTACAAATGCAATGCAGTTATTCCAGTTGTGTTCCGAGTAGGTATAGTGAAGCAGCTGAATCATTTGTTAAGAGGGCTGGGGAAATGTATGATTAAGTGCTTTTTAGAGGGAGCTTCTATCTACACACCGCACATGGACACACTCTTTGGCTTTAGTGTTAAGGATGTTAGTGAAACTTGATTGTTTCGCATGGACAGAAAATGTGTCAATGATGACTTGTGTTGTAGGTTGGAGTTGTAGATGAACCTGACAGAGAGACACTTACACAAGCTTGGAAATCATGGATGGAAGAACATATAAAAACCACTGGAAAGGTTCCACCAGGCAATGAATCAGGGAATGCCACATGGATCAAGCAGCCGCCAAAGAAGAAGGCCGATCTCCGGCTTACACCTGGCCATCACATGAAGCTAACAGTTCCATTGGAGGACCTTATTGAACGATTAGTCAAGGAGAACAAGGTGGTGGCTTTTATTAAGGGATCACGAAGTGCTCCAATGTGTGGATTTTCTCAAAGGGTGATCGGCATTCTTGAAAGTCAAGGAGTAGATTATGAGAGTGTAGATGTCCTTGATGAAGAATACAATTATGGATTGCGGGAGACACTGAAGAAGTATAGCAATTGGCCTACATTCCCACAAATTTTTGTCAATGGCGAGTTGATAGGAGGATGTGATATCTTGACATCAATGCACGAAAAGGGTGAGCTTGGTGGTTTATTGAAAAAGTAGGTCCTTGAGTTTTTAGCACTTGCTCTTTTTGAACGGGTAGATGTAATAGATCTAAACGACATTAAAAGAGAATGGAGTTCATCAAAGTTTATCGTTCTTGTATTATATATCTCAATGTTATCTGCTTGTGAGCAATAGCATTCATCAACATGAGTCATTAAGAGGAGGACAAAACCATCTGCTGATTAATCACAGAGATAGGGTATATGAGATTTGTGGAGTTCATCACAGAGATAGATGGGTAATTTTTGAGTTGACACTATAATGTTTATCATGCCTGTAGATGAGCTGCATAATACAATGTTTTGGTGGGGGAAAAATTTGTTAAATTGCATGCAAAATGTAATTAATGAAGCTGTTACATACTAACGAACAGGTTTAAATTGCGATTTCTATGGGCTATCATGTCAGTGAGTGAATGAAGTTGCAAGTTGGTTTATTTCATGCCTATTATGGCATTCAACAAGGGACATGAGTGGACTCGTACTCTAACCTTTTGGAAGTGCTGGTCAATAAGGATATTAACCTATTTTTTGGAGCATATAGCATATGGGTTAAACTGACTTATTGTTGGTATGTCTCATCTCAGAGCAGGTATTTGTCTCCTTGACGTAACATCATGCCCAAACCCGTATCGTATCATTATCCTTTTTCTTTGTTTTGTGGTGTACATATTGTTTTCCTTTTGTATTAATTAGTGTTACAATAATAACAAACCAACCACCGGACATTCAAACTTGTAAAGCTACAATAAATAATAATAATAATAAGATACAATAAATTTTTATTTTTATTAGTTTGTCTATTTGAATTTATCAAGTTTTATCAATTTGTCTACTTTAACTTATAGATTAATGATCATAATATATCAACTAAATACAAATATACTTTTAAAAAAAATACTTTTTAACAAATTTAAATGTTTAATAATCTAATAATTTATTTTAATTTAAAAAATTAAGTATTTTAAATAATATTAAAAGTATTGATAAGTTGAATAAATTGAGGTATTTAAATAATAAACTATAAAAAATATCAAATCGAGGAGCAAATATATTAAGTCTATTATTTATAAATTAGGCACAATATAGTTAATATTTGTATTTTTATATTTAATTATGAAATAAAAAATATAAATTAACAACGTTAAAACTAATTTTTTTACAGGTTATATTGTAAAATGTTTTATTTATTATTAAATTATATATTTTTTATAACGACTAATTTAAAAGAAAATGAAATTATTAAATTAAAAAAATAATAAATTTCCATTTAAAAAAAATACAGCAAAAGCTATTAACGTCATCTACTAGCTGATGATAGCACGCGTGTTCACAGCTGCAATCCAAAGAAAGAACAAAACGACCTGTCGATACGTTGAACGGAAAACAAAAGCTGTTGTGACTTTTTCTTATTGCATCACCAATTCATCCTTCACTTCTTCACGCCATTTCTTTTTTTCTTTTACTCTTGAATTCAACCAATCAGCCAATCATATGATCGACTTTTTTCAAATCTTTCAATTTCTACGTTGATCATGGAAAGCAGCTCTTCTTCTCCAACACCGTCGCCGTCGTCGTCTTCAGGAGGTAGATTCAAGCTTTATGATCGGTTAGAGTTGCAGGAATTTCAAGATAAGTACGTTATCAAATCCGTCGAATCTCCTGACCGAGGTTTCTCAATTGATCGTAGCCATGGTAACATCCGGCCACTTACCGGTGAGATTTCTCTCTTTATTTATTTATTTTTTTCAAGCGAAGATGATATTTGACGTTGAAATTCATTACTTTTTTAGTCGTTTTTTGATGGATTGTGAAATGTCAAGTACTCTTTTGGCTTGTTAAACAAGTGATCGAACTGGAAAATAGGAAATGTTTTGTCTTTTTTTTATTTTGGCATTTTTTGTATATGCAGAAAGATTTATTTGTTGTTTTGGTTTGTTGTAGTGGATGATACAATTTCTGGAAATCCATCCAAAACCTCCATAATTTATGGCATAGCTGGAACAATTAGACTAATTGCAGGTAATTTTTCTTTTTAATTCATGATTATGCTTCGCTTGTGAGCTAGTAATGCATTTATGCACAGTAAGTTTTGGCTGCAATTAGTGAAATTCTTGTAAATTTATGAGCTATTTTTAGTGGTTAGATGGGTACATCTGCGTCTAATTTTTTTTTTTTTTTTAATTGGATAAATGCAGGTTCATACATACTTGTAATAACTTCCCGGAAGGAAGTTGGAGACTTTCTTGGTTTTCCAGTTTTTAGGATAATGTCTATGAAGTTCTTGCCCTGCAATGAGGCATTGAAGTTTTCGACATCTCAGGAAGTATTGCCCTTTACTTTTCAATTTTCATCAATCAAAACTTAAAATGTTTTCATATATATGGTTTTTGTCTAAGGAAATTCATTCTTTTTTCTTTTCTTTCTTTCTATCTTTCTTTTTTTATTCAAATGCAGAAAAGAGACGAGGCTTACTTCATGAATCTCTTGAAAACAGTAGAATCAACTCCTGGTTTATACTATTCATATGAAACAGATATAACGTTGAAGTAATCTCCTAGTCCTTATATTTTTGGTATCTTGTATGCTCTTTATCTATGTTTGTCATTGTTGTGGTCTGTGAATATTTATATGTGGATTTTGTTTAGTTTCATGTTCATTCTTATGATTTTATAGATGCATTTCATCATGTGTTCCAGTTTACAGAGAAGATGTAAATTAGCAGAAGGGTGGATGGTTAAACCATTGTGGAAGCAGGTTAGTTTCCACAACAGTTATTTAGATAAATTATCGGATGAAGATCTCATTAGTCAATATATAATTGTGATGTGTATTTAGTTAATTTTTTCTTTTCTGTGCATGTTCTGTTTAATAGGGTGAAAATCTTTCTGCTCTAGCAATTGGTTTTGTTTTACAACAGATTTAGCTTGCTTAATTAGCATTATTTTTGGAAGATTCTGGTAGTTCATAATATTCCATGTTTAAAGGTCCTTATTTTTCCTTTGAATTAGCAATTTTTTTTTAATAAGTTTAATTTTGCATGTTCATGGATTGGGGACAACCTTTGTTCTTTGGAACATATGTTAAAACTGGCCTGTTCTTGTGACATAAAGATTCAATGAGTTAACGATCTATCCTTTCAAGTGAAAACTGTTCTGCCTGATTTAAACTCTTAGCTTTCTTGTCACTGCCAACCTGTTCTTAGTTGGGACTTTTATCCTGTGCCTTGAAAATGGGAAAGTATATCCCAGTATGTGTCACTCAATAGAGTAATAAAAGTAATTATAAGTGAAATTATCCTATCGCAATCATTTGTGATTCCTCATACTTGTTTTGAATATTGAACTTCTACTTTTATGCATTTCAGGCTGACCCTCGATTTGTTTTTAACAAAAATCTATTGGAGGAACTCATTGAGTGTAAGGTTAGATATTCTATTTATTAGAAAGAAAAATTACTGTGTAAACATTTTGGAGTAATTATTCTTGTTTGCATTTGTGAAAAGGATAAAGGACAGTGTTTACCAAATAAGAAATGAAAATATCCTAGTCAGTTCTTGTAATAGGATAAATCAAAATGTTTCCTTTTTCTAATATTTGTTTTTCCTGTTGGCAGCTTGATGAGTTCATCATTCCCCTTCTTCAAGGAAATATCCTTACTGTGTCCAATATCTTAGTTAGTTATATGATACCAGCCCATCTCCTCCTACTTTCTTTCTGGACATTTATCATGTACATCAAAGGAGATTAAATATTGAATTACATTGATAAATTTCATTAGACATGTTCTTTCTTCTGTTTTCATTTAACCAAGATTCACGCTTTGGAGCTGCAAAGTTAAAATTGAAAGACAAACCTGCAACTATTACATTAGTTTCAAGAAGGTGCACTCGGCGTCTAGGTACAAATTTACAGGGTCAATTGATTTTAAGTTCTTTATATGGCTACGTATGAGCAGTGGAAGTTATGTTGTATAGCATGGTATTATGGCTACATATGAGCAGTTAAATTATGTTGTATAACATGGTATTATGGTGGTCTAGGGACCAGAATGTGGAGGAGAGGAGCTAACCTTGAAGGAGATACAGCTAATTTTATTGAAACTGAGCAATTGCTGGAGGTTGAAGGTTTCAGGTCCTCATTACTGCAGGTATGTACTCCATATCTGATATCTTAGAGATTGTATCTTCAAGTGAAGGAAATGAAATGATCAGTTATTGTGTCCCAAATTATGGTATCAATAGAGCACAATGATTTATAGTTTATATGCTTCTCTAGGTAGAAAAAACAATAACGTCACAAGCTTGTCTCTGCAAAATACCATTTCCTAAATTGGAGATTTATGAATTAGAAGGACGGAGAAGTGTGAATTTGTGTCTTTTGACGTCCTATATTTGTAAATTAAGTTCTTTTTGTGCTCAGTTAAAACAAACCAGTGCATTTTTAAAATGATTTATGATCTTTGCAAAAGAAATTGGATTCAGAATAATTATGTGTACTTGCACATCTACCTCATCCATTCAAATCCTCACTTGAGTATCACTCATCATGTAATGACTTTTTCCCCCAAGTCGTATTGTATCCTACCAATCACTAGGAGCACATCTTTTGTTCAATGTATAATTACTTCTTCTACTTTTTCAGATTCGAGGCTCAATTCCTCTCCTTTGGGAACAGATTGTAGATTTGAGCTATAAACCACGTCTTAGAATTGTCAGTCATGATCAAACAGTATGTTTCTATGCCAAAGTGTTGTGTGGCTCTTTTCCTTTTGAATTGCCATTAATGCCTATAAATGTGATCATTCTTCTCCAGTCAAAAGTTGTGGAACGTCATTTCCATGATCTTCTCCAACGATATGGGGACACTACTGTAGTTGACTTAACTGACAAAGTAAGGCACAAATTTTAGCAGACTACCCATGGTGAAGCCTTTGAAAGCATAGTTTGGCCCAGCCAGCTAGAGAGAAACATAAACTGTTTCCTTTGAAAGCTTGATAAGATTGCATGGGTGGTGTTCATTTACAAGTTCTGATAAATATGCAAGCTGACATTATTTATAGATACAAAATCTAGCAATATTTCATAATCACTTTGATTCACTGTTACAGCATGGTGATGAAGGGCAATTGAGCTCAGCATATGCTGCAGAAGTACAAAAGCTTCCAAATGTGAGGTGACACCTTGTACTTCTATGTATGTAAATATTTTTATTTACAGATGATTTTACATTATTTATTTCAAGATATGAGATTATTTATGGAAAAATCTGTCGTCACCTTCACTCTAATGGTTTTCATCAATGGTTTCTAGTCATTAATATTTATTGCTGCTTGCAAGTGTTGATTATTTCCACTTGACTCACTTTTGGCAGTATAAATTTTTATCTTATCATCAATATGTCTGTTTGTCTGAAGTTGTCTTCTAATTACTTGCTGTCGCAAGTTTTGGCTGCCAATGATCCTGATTTTGGACAATGTTGATTAGCAATAATTGAGTGCATACAATATCTAGGAACATGGTCAGAAAGGACCAACCTTTTCCTTCTTCTTTTTGATCTTAGGTTTTCAAGAGGTTGTCAGCTTTATTTTCATTTGCTTTTGTCTGAAAGGTCTGTTGATGGGAGTGCTTGTAAAATCTGACCTCCTGTTCATGATGACTAGTTCCTTTTTTTTTTTCTCAAATACTGAAGCATTTTGTGGTTATGCTATTAGTTAGCATAAGATACTAGTATGCCTTTTCCTGCATAAGTTTCAGTTGTACAAGAAAGTTAGTATATGATCAACTTAATACTTTTCTTGTTTCATTGCAGATTTGTGTCATTTGACTTTCATCATGTTTGTGGCAACTCAAATTTTGACAACCTGCACATTCTATATGATCAGGTCTCTGAGGATTTCATAAACCAAGGGTAATAAAATGCAAATGGATAACATTCTTGTATTCTTGCTAATAAATCTGCCATGATCTGGGATGCTAGCTATCCGTACTTTTAATCATTACTCTTCCGGCTGGGCAGATACTTCATCATAGACCCAGAAGGAAACATACTAGATGAGCAGAAAGGCATTATTAGATCCAACTGCATTGACTGCCTTGATCGAACAAATGTCACCCAGGTTTTTGTAGAAAGTATTTAGCATGGTCATTATCTTCAATTTTGGTGTAGTATTTTACTATTTATGTCCCTGATATTTATTGGTTTTGGATGAGCTGTGTTATTTATTTATCTAATTTATTCCCCTGTACGTTTCAACAGAGTTATCTGGCTCAGAAATCTTTAAATTTACAATTGCAAAGGATTGGACTGTTTGCTTCTAATGATTGCATTTCTATGTTTAGTGAAGACAATGGGAAGTTCAGAACATGTATGTAATTTTTGTATACTGCTTCATTATTCCATGATGATTTGGAATTCTTGTGTAATAGTTTTGTTTTCCTGCCTTGGAACCATTTTCAGTGTGGGCCGAGCAAGGAGATGAGATAAGCCTTGAATATGCTGGATCTCATGCACTGAAAGGAGATTTGGTTAGGTAAGGTGAAAGTAAAATCTATATTTCAGCTGGTAATTTTGTCAGTGCATTTCCTATTTCTTATACATTTTGGATATAACATGCAACATTATAGATATGGAAAGCAGACATTTGGCGGAGCAATCAAAGATGGCATTAGTGCTCTTTCAAGATATTACTTGAACAATTTTCAGGATGGAGTTCGGCAGGCAAGCTGCCTCTTTATGTGTTGAGTTTTAATTCTGTATACCTTGAAAGAGCCAAGGCTCTGGCTACATCCTTGAAACCTGCTTAAACAAATTTTCAGGATGCATTGGATCTTATTAGTGGCCGCTACATGATCAACAGAAACGGTCCTTCACCATTCCAGCTTAATGGGTTCGAATCATTCTCTGTATGTATTCTAGTTCTGTTGGTATTCAAGTATACTTATGCTACTACGTCTGTCTAAAATATAAATCCAACAATTTTTTTCCGTGTATACTTACAAATTGGAATCAATACCATGCAGACAGCCATATGCACACATTCACATAACCCCACTTTGGATTGTCCTAATGCAAACTAATTAATCTTTTATCAAGTTGGCAATAGTTTAGATGAACCTTACTGGTTACCTGGTGACAGGAAGTACGCATGCATTGACAAGGCTTGGGCATTTTAGTAGATATATTTTTGGGACAGTCTCCCAATCTCAATTATGGGGTTTTTGAGATCGAGTTGGGCTGGAATGTCATCAATGTGAAACATATTTTTGCTGAAAAATTCTCAAAGCCAATGTGTGATGTCGTTCTTCATTTTCTTTTTAGGATAAAGAAAGTATGGGATGGGTTGGTCTACTTGCTTTCTTATCAAAACTACGCATACAAACTTATATGCTCATTGGATTTTGGTATTCTTCCTAGTGCTCATTAACAAACTAAAATATTGCAGTATCTCCCGGTGGCTTCAGCTTTGCTAATTGGAGGTTTGACACTGACTACCTTCACCGTTCAGCAAGGTGCTATGCTGTGCTAAAGCATTATTTTTTTTTCTGGTTTCCGTTCTTGTTCAATGTTAACATTCCATTCACCCCAACCATATGTTGAACAGCAGGGCGAAATGCGCAACAATATTTGACTACTGTGCTCTGGGCTGGGGTTACTGCTGGAGCAATGGCTATTGCTAAAGCTAATGGAAGGCAGTTCTGTTCTAGGCCTCGCTTGTGTGGCCTTTTATGATTCTTCTAAACGCCTTTGTATTTGAGAAACTTGTACAAAATGTGTAATCTTGTAACTTGTAAGAAATAATGCTCATTATTCTTCCCCACAAGTTATTCAATTCGTCACAAAATTAAGTTTATTTATGTTGTATGCTTGATCAGTTTCAAAAACTTTATGTTCTTGGTCTTTTTTAAATTATAAGTCAATTTTTTAGGATGATAATTTATTAATAATTTTATATTTTATATGTATTTTTATCTGATTTTTTTAATTTTAGTAAAATAATGACCTTTGTAATATTAATTGAAAATTGTATTGAAAAAATATTTTTTTTCAAATATATCAATTCGGTGTTGTTTTATATGGTTATTTTGTTCTACATAAATTAAAATTATTACAAAAAATATTTTAAATCAATAGAAAAAATTTTAATTTCTTACAAATAATAAAATAATATGAACATTTTATGAAAAAAGATAAGTTAGAAAATGTATATTTTTGTACCATGTAGTTTGAACTTGTAATAAACCTAATTTTGCAACTCTTTTATGAGACTTAAATATTTTGTGTTTCTATTCTAAAAAAAAAATATTATGTGTTTCACACTTTTTATCATAATGTTAAACTAAAATAGAGAATATAGGGCATTTGAATTTAAGTGTTCGAAGGAGGTATGTCTGATGCTTATTACTGCAAGGAGTATACTCAACAGCAGAAAGATCGAGATGGATTTATTCCCGGAAAAAGTATGGCTTCAAGAAGAGACGACAATCTAAGGCTGTTGGCGTTTGTTGCATGGTAACAACAGATCACTTTCAGTGAAGCAGAATTGTTTTTTTTTTTTAAAAAAAAACAATTTCTTATTTTTATTTTTTTTTTAATTTAAGAACTGTCTGATTCTATTGTTAATCTTCCCAATAATGGAGGGGCCTTGCAATTTTCCTCGTGCCTCCGTCAGGTTTCATAACTGGCAATGTTCTTGGTGTCCTCTTGTTGGCCGCTAAGAAGCACGGGCACGGACATAATGATAAAGTGATTTTTAAAATTTAAAGACACGATATCAGCAGGACACGTTTTATATATATATATATATATGTATATATATATATATATTTCACATAAAATATGTATTATTTTTTATTATATAAAGATGATTTGTTAAAAAAAAATAAAGCTAGTGTGATAAAATAAAAACTCTATAAAATTTAAGCACTTAATATAATCATTTAATTAATTATCTATTATTATCATATATATATAAGACAAACATAAAAAATGGTCAATTAAATATATTATTAAATTAAATATTAAATTAACAAAATTAAATTATTGATAATTAAATTATTAATAAATTAAATTTATTAATTAAATTAAATTATAAAAAAAAACTAAAAAGTGTCCCGCTATGTCTTAAAAGTGTTATGTCGTATCCTCCACGTGTTTTAGTTGTATCCTTCATGTATTCTAAAATAAAAAACAATAAAATAATAAGACACGTGTCCAATCGTGTATCCAAAAAATATCCGACACATTGGCAAGAGTGTAGTGTTTTCAGCTTTACAATGTAATAAACTCGGAATTTATCCTGTTTTTGATAATTTGGGCTTAGCTTTTCTCTTTCTAGGATTTTAACATAAATGTTCAAAGAAGAGCCCCTACTAACGAAAATGCACCTATTGTTCATATATTACTAAAATGTCTTTTATTTATTTTATTTTACTTTTTCTGTGTCCCCTGTTTATCAACGTAAATGATGAAATTTTTTTTTTGATTCATGTTATTTCTTCCTTCACCTCTGCCTCTGTCTCTGTTCCTCTTCCCTTCCCTTCTTCTCCTTCTCCTCCACCAAATCCATCACCGTCCATTTGCTCCTCCGTCACTTACGCTAACTAACTCTGTGCGCATCTAATGGATCCCAGGTTGCTCATCCCTATTTTTTTTTCTTCTCTCCATCCAAACACAATCAAATCTTGCTCTTTCAAAACACAAACCAAAAAACTGTTACCTACCTCATCTTCAACATGGGAATGGTGATTATATATCAATGTAATAAAATGATAGCGATAGAAAAAAGCATCAACATCGACCACAGATTGACCAGTAGCAAAAGCCAAAGATGATTGAAGAAGCGAATCAAGCTCATTACAAATGGCTTTATGAAAGTAAAGAAACAAATACACTGCTGAAACTTATAATTTTGCAAGATGAAGTTGTGTTTTCACAACAAGATGAACTTGTTTCCCTCATTCTTTGAATAAAACTAAGGCTTTGAGCCATCTCTTTAATTTGTTTTTTCCCCTTTGTAAATGATCATTGATATTAATAAGGGGGAAGCGTGAATTCTGTTGAGCTTTGCAAAGTGAAAGTTGGTTGTGTTGGATTATGATGTCTACCCATGCAGTGTTTTAGAATGTTTTTTAGGAACAGTCTCTTTTTTTTTTTTTGAAATTGCATAGTGTGACAGCGTAGCTGCACTTTAGTGGTTATGGGAAATTCTGCCTCTCGTGAGATAATTGTTTTATATATCTTAACTGAGCACAATCTTCAAGAATTTATAAAATGACATAATGTTATAAAATCATAGCCATGAATCTTGAGTATATATGTTATAATCTTGTGATTTAAGCCCTTAAATCATAGATTTATTGGTGATCAAGTGGTCTCTGGCTATCTTCGTTAGGATGCGCAAAAGACGCTCATAACTTGTTCGATGAATTGCCCCATAAAGATTTGATCTCCTGGAATTCTCTAATTTTTGGATTTTTACATAATCGGATTCCATTTTTCATTATAGAGAAAAATATCTTGTTTAATAAACATTTGTAAAAGGTAATAAGCAAAACATTTATGTGAACTTTTTCTTATTGCTTTTTTTGCTAAATACTATTATGACTAAAAAGAGAATAACTGAATTATTAATTTGGCACAAATGAAAAAGCTATGTGGGCTATCCTTGTGCAAAAGAAGGAGATATTGATTATACAACAAAATTAAATTATTTTCATTGCTCAAAACTTGTAATGAAATGATAAAACCCACGAAATGCTTTTCCTGG
>CATIWM010651589.1:0-12308 GCA_949671775.1 Mallotus repandus
AAAATAAATCTTGAAAAATATTTTCAAGCATCTGTGTGGATTGTATGTATATTTATATAAATATAAATATACGAATATTATTATTGATGCTTGTGTGTACGTGCATTAGGTTACATGCATATATATAATAATGATTCACTCGGTGAGGTCTGAGCCCCTCAATTATTTTTCAGGATTCTTCTCGTCAGACCCTTACTAGTAGTAATATTCGTTGGACTCTTTCTTCCCCGGCTGACTTATGTAAATTTTGCACTGTCACTTTTTTTGTATTTTATTAGACATTGCAGTAGTATTATATTTTGTGGTAGTATGTAATGTTATTTTAGACTGAAAATTATGTATTTGAATATTTGTATAAATATTTTATTATAATATGATAAGGAGTTTTCTTTATATTATTAAAAGTTTAAATTCTAATGTATTTCTATATGTTTGTTGAATGTTTTATTTTTGTTTAAGGCTTGCTACGGGTTTCGAATTAGTGTGAATTCCTGTTTTCTAGTGCCGGTCATGACTCTCGGGTTTGGGTCATGACAAGGTTGGTATCAGAGCCTAGGTTTAGTAATGTGGACTTAGGTTACTAGAGTTGAGTTTTCTTTGAAACTACTGTAGCAATTAGGTTCGATTACGTCTTTGAAAAGTCTTCGTTGCTTTTAGTTTTTCTTGTAACCGTTAGGGTGTCTGTTGTTGTCTTAGTTTTTGCTTGTTTTTATCTTTTCAGAATAAGGCAAGCACGAGTTGCTCCACCGGTCAATGAGGCCGATAATGGTGAGTCTTATCAGGATGAGGCTCAAGACCCTGAGCCGCTAGTTAGGCGAAGGGGTAAAGGTAGAGGTAGATGCAGAAGAGTGGCATGTCATCATAGGCAGAGAGAGCTGCAGGATGAGGAACCTGCAGACCAGGAATTTGTCAAAGCTGCCTTTGCACCTGCACTTCAGCAGGGTGCAGCAACTATGCCCCAAGCTATACCAGATATGTAGCCTCCACTTCAGCAGGGTATGTCAGACTTAGAGGCAGTATTGTTTTATACCAGGGTGCAGGAGATCTTTTGATGGGACGTCAGATCCGTTAGATTTCCTTCATGCGATCAAGTCAAGGTCTCGGACTGCACATACAAACTATCAGAGGATACCCATCGTCAAGTTATCAGTTGAGGGGTTAGCACTGGATTGGTTCGTTCAGGTCATCCAACCTCATATGATGACGTTTACCTAGGCTCAGTTTAGAGAGAGGTTCATGAGACGCTTTTTCCCAGAGCCTTTGCGGATGAGTTACGGACTTCGGCTGACGAACATTTCCAGAGGTGATAGGTTAGTAGAGGAGTACACCAGAGAGTTTCTCAAATTTGGTCAGTATGCTGAGGACTTGATGAGAGACCAGTATTTTGTAGTAACTACCTATGCCACTGGTTTGGGTTCTGCGTTCGTTAGGATTCTGACTACAGGCCTGACTCTTGAGTCTGTGATAGAGTTGGCCAAGAAAATAGAGCTCAGATTGATCAGGGAAGGAGCTATGCCTGATTATTATCAATTGGGAGGTGGTCAGGAAAGAGGATTTCAGAGCACTTCGTACACTACATTTTAGATTGACTCTATTAGCCAGCAGAGAGCATTTACTAAGCAGGGCTTAAGACCTCAGTAGAGAGCTCACAAGAGTAGTAGGCATGGTCATAGTAGAGCTCGCATACCAGTTAGATTTGGTTTTGCTGCTACTAGCAGTAGCAGCGGCCAGAGTTTCGGTTATGGCAAAATGGGATCTGCAGCTAGTGCTTACCAGATGTGCGAGAGAGTCCATCAGGGACAGTGTTACATGGCCCCAAGGACATGTTTTCGATGCGGGTAGACATGACATTTTGCCAGAGCGTGCCTTATTCTGGTTATCAGCAGCAATTTTCACAGTATTCCACTGCCAGTGCAACTCTAGCTCCTTATCAGCCGCCACCAGCTCAGTATCGGAGTACTTCATAGTTTGTGGTCCAGTAGGGATGAGGTAGAGGTAGCACGAGAGGCTTTGGTTAGGCTTCCACAAGCCAGTAGGGAGGCAGAGGACAGGCTAAAGTCTTCACTCTTACTCAGTAGGATGCTCAGGCATCTAATGCCATTGTCGCAAGTACACTCTCGGTATATTTCTTTAACGCTAGAGTCTTGCTTGATTTGGGTGCTATTCATTCTTTTCTGTCCATTATTTTTGCGTCTAAGTCAGGTTGGCAAGCCGCAAGGATGGTAGTTCCTTTATCCGTTGCCACACCTCTAAGTGACTCATTGGACACCAATGTTATATTTCTTGGGTGTCCGATGTTGGTAGAAGGAAGAGAATTGTCAGTGGACTTGGTGTTGCTGGATGGAATGGATTTCGATATGATCCTTGGGATGGATTGGTTATCTCAGTACTATGCCACTATTGATTGTTGGAGTAAAGAGGTGATTTTCAAAATTTTCAATGATGAAGAATTTAAGTTTTTGGGTGACAAGAGTTCTGCACCTCAGAATCTTATCTCTACTATCACTGATAGGAAGATGTTGAGAAAAGGATGTCAAGGATACTTGGCATTAGTCAGGGATACTACAGTGGAGAAGACATCAATCTCAGATGTTCTAGTAGCATGTGAGTTTTAAGATATCTTTCCTGATGAGTTGTCAGGTTTACCACCTCACAAGGAGATCAAATTATGCATTGATATGGTTCCAGACATAGCTCCTATCTCGATGCTGCCTTATAGGATGGCTCCTGTAGAGTTGAAAGAGTTAAAGAAATAGTTGTAAGATTTGCTGGACAAGGGTTTCATTAGACCTAGTGTTTCTCCTTAGGGTGCACCAGTCCTGTTTGTGAAGAATAAGGACAGTACACTTAGATTGTGCATTGATTATAAAGAGCTTAATAAGGTGACAATTAAGGATAGATGATTCGTTCGATCAACTTTAAGGTGCACAATTCTTCTCCAAGATTAACTTGAGGTCAGGTTATCATCAATTATGGATCAGTGAAGCTGACATTCTTAAAATGACATTCTGTACTAGATATGGCCACTATGAGTTTCTGGTGATGTCCTTCGGGTTAACTAATGCACCAGCTGCATTCATGGATCTGATGAACAGAGTGTTCAGACCATTTATGGATCAGTTTGTAGTAGTGTTCATTGATGATATACTAGTGTATTCAAAGAGTATGGAAGAGCATGTATATCACTTAAGGACAGTGCTACAGACACTAATAGAACATCAGCTTTATGCTAAATTTTCAAAGTGTGATTTTTGGTTGGAAAGTGAAGCATTCCTTGGACATGTAGTGTCTAGGGATGGTATTCAGGTTGATCCACAAAAGATTGAGGCAGTATCTAAGTGGCCTAGACCAATAACAGTCACTGAGATTCAAAGTTTCTTGGGTTTGGTAGGGTACTATAGGCGTTTTGTTTAGGATTTCTTGAGAATTGCAACACTTATGACCTGCCTAACTTAGAAAAATGTGAAGTTTGTGTGGTCAGAAGCTTGTGAGAACAATTTTTAGCTTCTGAAAGAGAAATTGACCACAGCCCAAGTGTTAACTTTACCTAATGGAGAGGACAAATTCACTGTATATTGCGAAGCTTCTAGAATTGGCCTAGGTTATGTGTTGATGCAGAATGGTAGAGTAGTAGCTTATGCTTCTAGACAATTAAAGAAGCATGAACAGAATTATCCTACTCACGACCTAAATATGGCTACAGTGATCTTTGCTCTTAAGATCTGGAGACATTATTTGTATGGGGTAACTTGTGAGATTTACACTGATCATAAGAGTTTAAAGTATATCTTTTATTAGAGAGATCTGAACTTGAGGCAAAGGAGATGGTTGGAACTTCTGAAGGATTATGACTGTGATATTCTAAACCATCCAGGTAAGGCTAATGTCGTAGCAGATGCCTTGAGTAGAAATTCCTTGGGTAGTCTTGCTCACATTAGTATGGAGAGAAGACCTTTGATCTAAGAGATGCATCAGTTAGTGGATCACAGATTGATGATGAAAATAAATAGATTTGGTGGACTACTAGCTCAGTTCAGAATCATATCAGTGTTGAGCGATAGGATCAAAGCAGCTCAGAGCTGAGATCCTGTTCTAGTAGAGCTTGTGGAGAAGATTCATGAAGGGAAGTCCATGGATTTTAACATTGATGATGAAGGTGTTTTATGGATCAGTGGACGATTGTGTGTTCCTGATGTGGATAATTTAAGGGAAGAGATCCTAGAAGAAGCTCATTATGCAGCCTACAGTGTACTTCCAGGTGCTACTAAGATGTACCACTGTATAAATGATCTTTACTGGTGGGATGGAATGAAGAAGGATGTAGCTGATTTTGTCTCTAAGTGTTTAACTTGTCAACAAGTGAAAGCTAAGCATCAGAAGCCTTCTGGGAAGCTTCAGCCTCTTCCGATTCCTCAGTGGAAATGGGAGAGAATCACTATGGATTTTGTGACAGGATTGCCTCGTTCAAGAAATGGATACAATTCCATTTGGGTGATAGTGGACAAGCTAACCAAATCAGCTCATTTTCTGCCAGTTAAAGCTACTCATCCTGTGGCTAAATTGGCTAGATTGTCCGTCAAGCATATTGTGTGCCTTCATGGAGTGCTTGTTTCCATTATTTCTGATAGAGGTTCTATTTTTACCTCTCAATTTTGGCAGAAGTTGCAAGAAGCAATGGGCACCAGACTTGATTTCAGTACTGCTTTTCACCCTCAGACAGATGGTCAATCTGAGAGGACAATCTAGACATTTGAGGATATGTTGAGAATGTGTGTAATGGATCTTGGAGGCAGTTGGGATGATCATCTGCCATTAGTAGAGTTTGCTTATAATAACAGCTACCATAGTAGTATTGAGATGGCACCGTATGAAGCTTTTCATGGAAAGAAGTGTAGATCCCCTCTGTGTTGGGATAAGATTGGAGAAAGAGAGCTAACTGGACCAGAAATTATCCAGGATGCGTCTGAGAAAGTTGCTTTGATTAAAAGGAGATTGGAAACAACAACTAGCTGATAGAAAAGCTATACGGATCTTAAGTGCAGAGATGTGGAATTTCAGGTTGGGGACTATGTATTTTTGAAGGTGTCACCTATGAAGGGTGTTATGAGATTTGGCAAGAAAGGAAAGTTGGCACCGAGATACATAAGGCCTTTTGAGATTCTAGAGAGAGTTGGCATGGTTGTCTATCGGTTGGCTTTGCCTTCGAATTTGTTGCAAGTGCATCCAGTGTTCTACATTTCTATGCTCAAGAAGTATATTTCAAATCCTTTGCACGTGTTGCAGCCTCAAAGCGTGGAAGTGAATGAAGATCTGACGTACGAGGAAGAACCAGTTGCGATTTTTGATTATCAAGTTCGCCAGTTGCGTTCGAAGCAGATTCCGATGGTCAAAGTGTTGTGGAGAAACAATATTGTGGAGGAGCACACGTGGGAGATTGAGGCTAAGATATGGGTGGCTTACCCTTACCTCTTTCCTCGATGAATTCTTATTTTCAGTTTTATATTTAAAATTCGAGGATAAATTTTTGTAAGGAGGAAAGATTGTTATAACCTGAATTTTTGCAAATTCCAAAAATTAAATTTTGCAATTTGTAGTATTAATAAATATTTTATTAATTTTGATATTTAATTATTAGTGAAATTTAATTTAAATTTTTGTATTGAATATTATTTTTAAATTTAACTTGATAATCAACAATCGCAACTGGTTCTTCCTCGTATGCCAGATCTTTATTCACTTCCATGCTCTGAGGCTGCAACACGTGCAAAGGATTTGAAATATACTTCTTGAGCATAGAAATGTAGAACACTATATGCACTTGCGACAAATTCGGAGGTAAAGCCAACCGAGAGGCAACCATGCCAACTCTCTCCAGAATCTCAAAAGGCCTTATGTATCTCAGTGCCAACTTTCCTTTGTTGCCAAATCTCATAACAACTTTCATAGGTGACACCTTTTAAAATACATTGTCCCCAACCTGAAATTCCACATTTCTGCGCTTCAGATCCACATAGCTCTTCTACTTGCTAGCTGCTGTTTCCAATCTCCTTCTGATCAAAGAGACTTTCTCAAATGCATCCTGGATAATTTCTGGTCCAATTAGCTCTTTTTCTCCAATCTCATCCCAACACAGAGGGGGTCTACAGTTCCTTCCATACAAGGCTTCATACGATGCCATCTCAATACTGCTATGGTAGCTGTTATTATAAGCAAACTCTACTAATGGTAGATGATCATCCCAACTACCTCAAATATCCATTACACACATTCTTAACATATCCTCAAGTGTCTGGATCATCCTCTCAGATTGACGATCTGTCTGAGGGTGAAAAACAGTACTAAAATCAAGTTTAGTGCCTATTGCTTCCTGCAACTTCTGCCAAAATTGAGAGGTAAATACAAAAACCTCTATCAGAAATAATGGAAACAGGCACTCCATGAAGGCACACAATATGCTTGACGTACAATTTAGCCAATTTAGCCACAAGATAAGTAGCTTTAATTGGCAAAAAATGAGTTGATTTAGTTAGCCTGTCCACTATCACCAAAATGGAATCGTATCCATTTCTTGAACGAGCCAACCCTGTCACAAAATCCATAGTAATTCTCTCCCATTTCCACTCAGGAATCGAAAGAGGTTGAAGCTTCCCAGAAGGCTTTTGATGCTCAGCTTTCACTTGCTGACAAGTTAAACACTTGGAGACAAAATTAGCTACATCCTTTTTCATTCCATCCTACTAATAAAGATCTTTTATACTGTGGTACATCTTAGTAGCACCTAGATGTACACTGTAGGCTATATAATGAGCTTCTTCTAGGATCTCCTCTCTCAAATTATCCACATTAGGAACACACAATCGTCCACTGATCCACAAGACACCTTCATCATTAAGGTTAAAATTAGTGAACTTCCCTTCATGAATCTTCTCTACAAGCTCTACCAGAACAGGATCTTGGCTCTGAGCTGCCTTGATCCTATCCCTTAACACTGATTGATTCTTAACTGAACTAGCAATCCACCTGATATGCTTATTTTCATCATCAATCCTTGATCCACTAACTGATGCATCTCTTGGATCAAAGGTCTTCTCTCCATACTAATGTGAGCAAGATTACCCGAGGACTTTTTACTCAAGGTATTTACTACCATATTAGTGTTGCCTGGATGGTATAGAATATCACAGTCATAATCCTTCAGAAGTTCTAACCATCTCCTTTCCCTCAAGTTCAGATCTCTCTGCTGGAAGACATACTTCAAACTCTTATGATCAGTGTAAATCTTACAAGTTACCCCATACAAATAATATCTCTAGATCTAAAGAGCAAAGATCACTGCAGCCATCTCTAGGTCGTGAGTAGGATAATTGTCTGGAAGCATAAGCTACTACCCTGCCATTCTGCATCAACACACAACCTAGGCTAACTCTGGAAGCATCATAATACACAATGAACTTTTCCTCTCTATTAGGCAAAGTTAACACTGGAGTTGTGGTCAATTTCTCCTTCAAAAGCTGAAAACTGTTCTCACAAGCTTTTGATCACACAAACTTCACATTCTTCTGAGTTAGGCGGGTCATAAGTGCTGCAATTCTCAAAAAATCCTAAACAAATCACCTATAGTACCTTACCAACTCCAAGAAACTTTGAATCTTAATGACTGTTGTTGGTCTAGGCCACTCAGATACTACCTCAATCTTTTGTGGATCAACCTAAATACCATCCTTAGATACTACATGTATAAGGAATGCTACACTCTCCAACTAAAAATCACACTTCGAGAATTTAGCATAAAGTTGATGTTCTCTCAGTGTCTGTAGCACTATCCTCAAGTGATATATATGTTCTTCCATACTCTTCGAATACACCAGTATATCATCATTGAACACTGCTACAAACTGATCCACAAATGGTCTGAACACTCTATTCATCAAATCCATGAAAGCAGCTGGTGCATTAGTTAACCCAAAGGACATCACCAGAAACTCATAGTGGCCATATCTAGTACGGAATGTCATTTTAGGAATGTTGGATTCATTGATCCATAACTGATGATAACCTGACCTCAAGTCGATCTTGGAAAAGAACTGTACACCCTGAAGATGGTTAAACAAATCATCTATCCTCGGAAGAGGATACTTGTTCTTAATGGTCACCTTGTTTAGCTCTCTATAATCAATGCACAGTCTAAGTGTACCATCCTTCTTCTTCACAAACAGGACTAGTGCACCTCAAGGAGAAACACTGGGTCTAATGAAACCCTTATCCAGCAAATCTTGCAACTGCTCCTTTAATTCTTTCAACTCTGTAGGAGCCATCCTATAAGGCAGCATAGAGATAGAAGCTGTGTCTGGAACCACAGCAATGCAAAATTCGATCTCCCTATAAGGTGGTAAACCTGGCAACTCATCAAGAAAGACATCTAGAAACTCACATGCTACTGGGACATCTGAGATGGATGTCTTATCCACTATAGTATCCCTGACTAATGGCAAGTATCCTTAATATCTCTAGCCGTGATAGTGGAGATAAGATTCTGAGGTGCAAAACTCTTATCACCTACAAACTTGAATTCTTCATCATTCATAATTCTGAAAATCACCTTTTTACTCTGAAAATCAACAGTGGCATATTGCTGAGATAACCAATCCATCCCAAGGATCACATCAAAATCTATCACATCTTGCAACACCAAGTCCATTGACAATTCTCTTCCCTCTACCAACACCGGACACCCAAGAAGAATAACATCGATGTCCAACGAATCACTTAGAGGTATGGCAACCAATAAATGAACTACCATCCTCACGGCTTGCCAACCCGACTTCAATGCAAAAATAAGGGACACGAAAGAATGAGTAGCACCCAGATCAAACAAGACTCTAGCATCAAAGAAGCATACCACGAGTGTACCTGCAATAATGGCATTGGATGCTTGAGCATCCTGCTGAGTAAGAGTGAAGACTCTGGCCTATCCTCTGCCTCCCTGTTGGCTGGTGGAAGCCTGACCAAAGCCTCTCACGCAACCTCTGCCTCTCCCATGCTGGGCCACAAACTGTAAGGTACTCTGATACTGAGCTGGCGGTGGCTGATAAGGAGCTAGAACTGCACTGGCAGTGGAATGCTGCAAAAACTACTACTGATAACCAGAATAAGGGCACGCTTTGGCAAAATGTCCTATTTGTCTGCATAAAAAACATGCCCCCGTAGCCATAAAACACTGTCCTTGATGGACTCTCCCGCACATCTGGCAAGCACTAACTACAAATCCCATGCTGCCATAACAGGAACTCAGGCCGCTGCTACTGCTGGTAGCACTAGAACCAAATCTAACTGGTCTGTGAGCTCCACTGCGTCCATGCTTACTACTACTGTGAGCTCTCTACTGAGGTCTATGGCCCTGCTGAGCAAATCCTCTCTGTTGACTACTAGAGCCAATCTGAAACGTAGTGTATGAAGTGCTATGAAATCCTCCTGCCTGAACACCTCCCAACTGATAATAATCATGCATAGCTCCTTGCCTGATCAATCTAAGCTCTATCTCCATGGCGAACTCTATCACAGGCTCAAGAGTCAGGCCTATAGTCAGCATCCCAACGAACATAGAACCCAAACCAGTAACGTAGGTAGTGACTACAAAATACTGGTCTCTCATTAAGTCCTCAACATACCGACCAAGGCAGAGAAACTCTCTGGTGTACTCCTCTACTGACTTATCGCCTCTGGAAATGTTCATCAGCTAGAGTCTGTAACTCATCCGCAAAGGCTCTAGGCAAAAGCGTCTCATGAACCTCTCTCTAAACTTAGCCCAGGTAAACATCATCATATGAGGTTGGATGACCTGAACGAACCAATCCAGTGCTGACCCCTCAACTGATAACTCAACGATCAGTATCCTCTGATAATCTGTGTGAGCAGTTTGAGTCTTCAACTCGATCACGTGAAGAAAATCCAACCGATCTGACATTCCATCAAAAGATATTATGCCTACCCTGGCGTAAAATAATGCTACCTTTGGGTCTGACATACCTTGCTGAAGTGGAGGCTGCATAGCTAGTATGGCCTGGGGCATAGCTGCTGCACCCTACTGAAGTCTAAGTGCAAAGGCAACTTCAACAAACTCCTGGCTTGCAGGTTCTTCATCATGCAGCTCTCTCTGGCTATGGTGACCTGCCGCTCTTCCGCGTCTACCTCTACCTCTACCCCTTCGCCTAACTGGCAGCTCAGGGTCTTGAGCCTCATCCTAATAAGACTCACCATCATCGACATCATTGACTGGTGGAGCAACTCGTGCTTGCCTCATTCTAAAAAGACAAACAAGTAAAAGCTCAGACAACAACAAACACCCTAACGGTTACGCGGAAAGCTAAAAGCAACGAAGACTTTTCAAAGATGTAATCGAACCTAATTGCTATAGTAGTTTCAAAGAAAATTCAACTCTAGCAACTTAGGTCCACAATACTAAACCTAGGCTCTAATACCAACTTTGTCACGACCCAAATCCAAGAGTCATGACTGGCGCTAGGGAACGAGAATTCATACGAATCTGAAACTCGTAGCAAGCCTTAAACAAAAATAAAACATTCATCATATATATAAAAATACCTCAGAATTAAAACTTTTAATAATATAAAGAAAACTCCTTATCATATTATAATAAAATATTTACACAAATATTCAAATACACAACTTCAGTCTAAAACAACATCGTATACTACACAAGATCTGCTACTACTACAGCGTCTAATAAAATACAAGAAAAGATGACAGTTCAAAATTTACATAAGTCGGCCAAGGAAGAAAGAGTTCGGCGAAGATTACTATTAGTAGTGGTCTGACGAGAAGAATCCTAAAAAATAATTGAGGGGGGTAATACATCACTGAGTGAATCATTATTATATATATGCATGTAACCTAATGCACGTACACCAAGCATCAATAATAATATTCGTATATTTATATTTATATAAATATACATACAATCCACACAGATGCTTGAAAATATTTTTCAAGATTTATTCTGCTGGAGGATCGGAGCAGAACCCTAAGAAGTTCGCATCCTCAAATCACATAATCTTTACTTGCCATCAGGCTCACTTAAATACCAAAATATTTCTCTTTTCCAAATTGATAGTGGACTGGCCCCGAGATACTAAGTCAACCGAGCTCCCACAGTCTCACTGCCGGCATGACTGGCCCCGAGACACTAAGTCAACCGAGCTCCAGCAGTCATGCTCTGAACCACAATTATCAATATAATAATTTAATCATCAATCAATAAAATCATTTTCTAGCATCTAATGTACTATTACGCAACAGTCCTAATATAACCCACTAGGTGGTACATTCTATGACTATCCTCCAAAAATATTTTATTCAAAATAAATAAATATTGCATATTAAATAAAGTATTGAAATTATATAAAATATACACGGCATCCAAAATACGCAAATAATTATAGCATTAATATATATAAAACATGTATATATAATAATGCGATGATAATAATAATTAAAATAAATGTAATATAATATATTGAAATTCGTATTTATTTAAAACATGGATGCCAATAATATATTTCTACATGTCATCCATACATATAATAAAAACTCATAGGTGTACGCTCTTCTACTCCGGTTCGGCTGGCTCGGTCCGGAAGACCTAGCTCGCGGTGTAGCTAAAAGAAAATAATAATAAATAATTAATTAGAAATAAATTCCTAATTTTATACTTTAGAGATTTCTAAAGAACGACTCAATCTAAGACTCGACTCGACTAAGACTTAAAATTAAGACCAACCTTATGTCACGTTTTACGAGAAATCTGCCAAAAATTTGGCAGAGTCTCCTTTGTAAAATGGACATCTCTCTACTTAAAGTAGAGTCAATCCTGCACACAAACACACTTCTAAATATCCACATCACTCAAAATCTCGGGTTGGGCCCCGAACTACAAATTACGCCCAACCGAGAACCAACACAATTCACAATTAATAAAATAATATAATAATTTTTTAAATCACCAAAATATCTCATAAAAATGTTAAAAACATTTATTTTCCAAATAAATGATAATATTCTATTTTTTATAATATTTTGCTAATAAAATTCATAAATTGAATAAAATTCCATTTTACAATTAAATTAGTATAAATTGTAAATAATTATTAAAATCACTTATTAATATCATAAAAATAGTAAAATACTCATTTAGCTTAAAAATAACAAATAAGTTTATTTTCCATATATATTTTTCTAAAATTAACACTAATTAACAATTAATTGAAAATAACTATAAAAATTATTTTTCA
>CATIWM010651617.1:0-10461 GCA_949671775.1 Mallotus repandus
AAAGGGATTAGGATTAAAAATAAAATAAAGAGTGAGATTTAAAAAGTTTAGGATGATTTGGACTCAATTGAAACAAATGGACGTGCTAAAATGCACAATTGAAAGCTTGAGGTTTAATAGAGGAGAAAACCATTTCATTAAGGCTTAAAATAGATATTTCACCTTTAATATATCCAAATATGATCTAGGTCCTTCTAAAGTCGTGGCTGATTTCTTTTGTTTGAATATGTTAAGGAACATAGAGAATAAACATCATTTCCTTAGAAAAGAAAAGAGGAGAGAGAAAGAAAGTCCAAGTCTACTTGTTAATACTGATTTTTCAAGCATATTTTGAAGATTTAAAGCCATTTTAAGGCTGAAATTATCATCCTTAAAGCCTGATTTGATTGAATTGGTAAGTAATTTATGAGTTTTTGGTTGAATTGAGTTAGGTTTTGCATGCTGTAGATTTCGAGTTCTATAGGTCTGGTTTAATAGTCTCTGTTTTTTTATTATAACTTGATCTAGAGAGCTCGAAATTGAGTTTTCTTTGATTATATGAAAACTTGAAAGAGTCCTCTAAAACTTTGTCTCTTTGAGGTTGAGCTAAATCAGTCAGGAAGTTAGACTAATAAAAAGAAACATTTTTATGGTCACTGTGTTCGTGTATAGTGATCTAGTTGTGTTCAGGTGCTTATATCTCACTCTATAGTTGTCTAAATTAAGTGAAACTTTTACAAAAATTCAGTATACATATAGATTTAATACTGATTCAAAGTTTAGCTTCAAATTCATTCTCTACAGGTTTGGGGAATTTTTCTAAGTTAGGACTGTAAACAGCCCTTTTAGAGTTAAATGGGCAGAATTGTGAATTTGAATTGGTTTACACATTTTGCATATCATGTGGGAACTGCATGGCTAGGGAAGTATATGGGAATGTAATATTGATAATTTTTAAATGAAATTCCATGTTTTAGGTGCTGGAAAAGGGAAGAATAGTGGTGGTGCAAACTGAACCAAAACGGTGAATCGGTTGTGTTTATTTTGGAAAGCTATTTTGTGAGTAGTTATTCAAGCCCTTTAATACCCTTTAATTACAGAAATAAAATGAGCTTTTTAATGACATGAATTGATGTATTATAAATGGTTTGAATTCAGCATTTGCTACTTAAATTACATGTTTAAGCTTCAAGCTTAAAAGGTTTCAAGTATACGAACTAAATGTGTTATTTCTATGCATTTTGCTTTATGATATGATTTGGGATCTTTTTAGCTACTTGGTGATTAAAATGACCTTATGCTCAATCTTATTTCACTTCTTTGAATTATGATAAAGATTGATTGATTTTGAATGGTTATTAAACCATAAATGTGATAACGTTATTTTTATTAATTATTTGGTGAAAATGATATTTGGTTTGTGTATTACCACCCTATATGAGTTGTTGATGTGCTGAGATGATATATGCACATTTGAGATTGTGTTGGTTGTTATTGCACAATAAACAATAGGGCACTTGATTGCAGGGCGGTGAAGGAAAAAGGGTCGTTCCGTGCTAATGTAGTCGAAGGGTTAGCCTTCAAGTGTGCCTAGAGATTGAATTGGTGATGGCCTGTATGTTATGGTTTGGTTGTGATGCTTGTTTAAGGATGGTTAATACGTGTGAAAGGTTGTATTAATGTTTGTAAGGGCATGTGTTTTACTTGACTAAACTTTGTATAAGTTTAAAAGTAAGAATGGCTTTGATATTGCAAGTTTGTTACAATTTGATTTTAATTACTTATAATGCTGATTTGAGATAATTATTATATTTGGTTTAGCCAAATTATTTTCTGCTTGGAATATCTATTCATTGAGTATTTCTGTACTCATTTTACTCTATTTTATAAACTTTTTTCAGATAACAGGGTTTGATAGTAGGTGGATTGAGCTAAGAGAGGGTGCATAAAAGTTTCAGATTAAGGTTGGCCAACATCCTCGTTAGAGAAACCTAGTATTTTTGTTTCTTAAGTATGTTTATATAAGTATTGTAAAAGGATATATTCTTAAAGTCAAATAGTGGTGGCTAGGCTTTGTGTAGAGCATCTATGTATAAAAGTGATTTATATTACTTAATAATGTTTACTCTACCATATCTTTGGTTTGCAAATAAAAATGTGATTTTCCTATGTTACCTAATAATCCTATATTATAGTTATCAATCATAAATTCATCAAATTACAGGAAGGTTTTCTTATTTTCAATTACATGATTATATCAGGCTTATTTTAATTCTTAACTAATATAATTATAATTAATATATATTTTGATTAAATTCAATCCTTTGTTGAATGGTTGGTTTTAAACGTCCATCTCGAGCTACGTGAGACGAGGTATGACATTTTAGTATTAGAGCTTTATTAAATGGTCCTTTAAACTATGCTTTTGCTATTGTTTGATGAAATATTGAAAATGCTTTTGTTCTACTTATAGGATGCCACCAAGAAGAGACCGTTATAGGGCATCTAGACGTAGGAGGGTTGGCCAACAGGGTAATGACAGGGCAGAGTCTAGGGGTAGTGCTGACCCAGAGCTAGAATCTGAAGATAGGACCCCTAATATTGAACAACCTGCCCCTCCCCCTCCCCCTGTTGTGCCTGTGTTACAGCTTGATCCCAGGGTACTTGCAGATACTATTATTACTACTTTAGCAGCCCATGAACAAAGGAACAGTGTCATGAACAGTACTTGAGGCTCAAAAAATTCAAAATTTTCAGAAAAATAAATAAAAATCATATTTAGATAGCTCATAATCTCTACAACAAATAATCACAAAGCAACTATACCTAATAAAATCAAATTCAAGCTCAAATAAACAAATTAACTAAAAATACCAACAATCAAATTTCTACAAATCGAAGTAGTTACCGGAGTTCAAACCCGAAATTGGTTGAGGGCTTTAGAAGCTCAGGAGGAGAGCTTTCAAAAGAGCCCGACGTCAGCTCCTAGAATCACCAGAATCGTCGTCGACGCTCTTCCTTAAAATCATGCCAAAAATGAAAAATGGAAGAGGAAGAGAGGAATGGTGGTCTATCGGTGCTATGGCTGCTGAGGAGGACGTCTGGCGGTGGTCCGGCATCGTCAAGTGGTCAACACGGTGAGAGGGTGGCAATCACAGTGGGTTGTTGTCGGTGATGGGGAGAAGAAAGAAGAAGAAGAATAAGAAAAATAAGTGGCCACTACCACTTTCACGTTTTTGTATTTTTTTTAAATAATAATAATAATAATAATATAATTAAACTCACACCACAAATCTATATATACAATATATATATATATATATTCTAACATAATTTAATAAAATTTATAAAAATACTCAAATACTAATATTTTCATAAAATAAAATGAAAAACTAATAACAACACTTAAACCCACAATTTACATTTAATAATTAATAAAAACATGGGTTATAACAACCTTTCCCTCTTACAAAAATTTGTCATCAAATTTTTAACAAATAAAAAGGGGTACAAAATTTATCAAGGAAAAAGATAAGGATATGCCACCCGCATCTCAGCCTCAGTCTCCCACGTGTGCTCTTCCATATTGTTGTTCCTCTACAAGACTTTGACCATTGGAATCATTTTCAAACGCAATTGACGAACTTGATAGTCAACAATCGCAACTGGTTCTTCCTCATACGTCAAATCTTCATTCACTTCCACACTCTGGGGTTGCAAAACGTGCGAAGGATCTGAAATATACTTCTTGAGCATTGAAATGTGGAACACTAGATGCACTTGAGAAAAATTCGGAGGCAAAGCCAACTGATATGCAACCATGCCAACTATCTCCAAAATCTCAAAAGGTCCTATATATCTTGGTGCCAACTTTCCCTTCTTACCAAATCTCATAACACCTTTCATTGGTGACACCTTTAGGAATACATAGTCCCTAACTTAAAATTCCACATCTTTGCGCTTAGAGTCTGCAAAACTCTTATGTCTACTAGCTGCTGTTTCCAATCTCCTTCTAATCAATGTAACCTTCTCGGATGCATCCTAAATAATTTAGAGTCCAATTAGTTTTCTTTCTCCAACTTCATTCCAACACAGAGGGGACCTACACTTTCTTCCATATAAAGCTTCATATGGTGCCATTTCAATACTGCTATGGTAGTTGTTGTTATAAGCAAACTCTACCAATGGCAAATGATCATCCCAATTACCTCCAAGATCCATTACACACATTCTCTACATATCTTCAAGTGTTTTAATCGTTCTCTCATACTGACCATTCGTCTGATGATAAAAAACAGTACTAAGATCAAGCCTAGTACCCATTGCTTCTTGCAACTTCTACCAAAATCGAGAGATAAACACCGAACCTTTATCAGAATTAATAGAAACATGTACCCTATGAAGACACACAATGTGCTTGATGTATAATCTAGCCAATTTAGCCACGGGATAAGTATCTTTAACTGGTAGAAAGTGAGCTGATTTGGTTAACATGTCCACTATCACCCAAATGGAGTCATATCCATTCTTTGAATGAGATAACCCTATCACAAAATCCATGGTGTCTCTTTCCCATTTCCACTTAGGAATCAAAAGAGGTTGAAGCTTCCCTTTAGGCTTCTGATGCTCTACTTTCACTTGCTGGCATGTCAAGCACTTGGAAACAAATTCAGCTACATCTCTCTTCATTCCATCCCACCAATAAAGATCCTTTATGTTGTGGTACATCTTAGTGGAGCCAAGATATACACTATAGGCTGCATTATGAGCTTCTTCTAAAATCTCTTCTCTCAAATTGTCTACATTAGGAACACACAACCTTCCACTGATCCAGAGAATGCCTTCATCATCAAGAATAAAATCAGTGAACTTCCCTTCACAAACTCTTTCCACAAGCTTTACTAAATAAGTATCTATAAACTCCATAAGCTCTAAGCTAAGATCCTATCCCTCAATACCGATCTAACTCTGAACTGAGCTGACAATCCTCTTATCCTGGTTATCTTCATCATCAACCCTTGGCCCACTAACTTGTGCATCTCTTGGATCAAAGGTCTCCTTTCCATACTGATGTGAGCAAGACTACCCGAGGACTTCCTACTCAAGGCATCTGCTACCACATTAGCCTTGCTTGGGTGGTACAAGATGTCACAATCATAATCCTTTAGAAGTTCTAGCCACCTTCTTTGTCTGAGATTCATAGCTCTCTGCTGAAAAATATACTTCAAACTCTTGTGGTTAGTGTAAATTTCACATGTCACCCCGTACAGATAATGCCTCCAAATCTTAAGAGCAAAGATAACAATAATTATTTCTAAGTCATGAGTAGGATATTTCTGTTCATACTTCTTCAATTGTCTAGAAGCATAAGCCACTACCCTGCCATTCTGCATCAATATGTAACCTAGGCCAACTCTGGAAGCATCAAAGTACATAGTGAATTTGTCTACTCCATTAAGCAAAGTTAACACTAGAGTTGTAGTCAACTTCTCCTTTAGTAGTTGAAAGCTATTTTCACATGCGTCTGACCACACAATCTTTACATTTTTCTGAGTTAAGCAAGTTATAGGGGCTACAATCCTTGAAAAATCCTGAACAAACCTCCTATAATATCCTGCCAAACCCAAGAAACTCTGAATCCCTATGATTGTTATCAATCTAGGCCACTCAGATACAGCTTCAATCTTCTGTGGATCAACCTGAATGCTATCCTTAGAAATTACATGTCCAAGGAATGCCACACTTTCAAGCCAAAAATCACATTTTGAGAACTTAGCAACATTTTGAGAACTTAGCATAAAGTTGTTATTCCCTTAGTGTCTGCAACACTGTTCTCAAGTGATACACATGCTCTTTCATACTCTTCGAATACACCTGAATCTCATCAATGAACACTATCATGAACTGATCCAAGAATGGTCTGAACACCCTATTCATCAGATCCGTAAAAGCTACTAGTGCATTGGTTAATTCGAAAGACATCACCATAAACTCATAATGGCCATATTTAGCAAGAAATGTCTTTTTAGGAATATCTGCTTCTTTGATCCGTAACTGATGATAGCCCAACCTCAAGTCGATCTTAGAGAAAAATTGTGCACCCTAAAGCTGATCGAACAAATCATCTATCCTCGGAAGAGGATACTTGTTTTTGACAGTCACCTTGTTCAATTCTCTATAATCAGTGCATAGTCTAAGTGTACCATCCTTCTTCTTTACAAATAAGACTAGCACACCCCAAGGAGAAGTGTTGGGTCTAATGAAACCCTTATCCAAAAACTCTTGCAACTACTCCTTTAACTCCTTTAATTTTACAAGAGCCATCCTATAAGGTGGCATAAAAATAGGAGTTGTGCCTGGAACCACATCAATACAAAATTCTCTCTCTCTTTGGGATGGTAAACCCTGCAATTCGTCAAGAAAGACATCAGGAAACTTACATGCTACAGGAACATCTGAGATGGATTTCTATTCTGCAACTGTGTCCCTGACCAAAGCCAAGTATCCTTGACACCTTTTTCTTAGCATCTTTCTTGCCATAATAGCGGAGATAAGATTCTGAGGTGCAAAACTCTTATCACCCATGAACTTAAATTCCTCTTCAATGGGAATTTTGAAAATCACCTCTTTGCTATGATAATCCATTTTGGCATAATGTTGAGACAACCAATCCATTCCTAAGATTACATCAAAGTCCATCACATCCAACAACACCAAGTCTACTGGCAGCTCTCTGCCTTCTACTAACATAGGACACCCGAGAAGAATAACATCAGTGTCCAACAAATCACTTAAAGACGTGGTAACTGATAAAGGAATTGCCATCCTTACAACTTGCCAACCCGATTTCAAAGCAAAAACAGGGGATATAAAGAAATGGGCAGCGAGGTGTACCTGCTATGACTGCATTGGATGCCTGAGCATCCTGCTGCGTGAGGGTGAAAACTCTAGCCCGTCCTCTGCCTCCTTGCTGACTAGTGAAAGCCTGCCTAAATCCTCTAGCATTACCTTTACTTCGTCTACCTCACCCCTATTGGGCTAAGAACTGAGAGGTACTCGGGTACTGGAATGGCGGTGGCTAAAACTGAGCTAGAGCTACACTAGCTGAAGACGACTGAGGGAATTGCTGCTGAAATCCTGAATAAGGGCATAATCTAGCATAGTGCCCAGTTTTTCCGCATCGAAAGCATGCTCCTGAAGGTATATAACACAGTCCTTGATGGACTCTCCCACATGTCTGACAAGCACTGGTTGCAGATCTATGCTACCATATACCGAACTTTATCTGCCACTACTGCTGGTAGCACCTAAACCAAATCTGACGGGTCTGCGGGCTCCACTACGGCCATGCCTACCACTTCAATGGACCCTCTGCTAAGGTTTCTGGCCTTGCTAAAATAGAGACTGCATAGGTGGTATGACTTGGGGTCTAGCTACTGTACCTTGTTGAACTCCTGGTGCATAGGCAGCTTCCTCAAATTCATGGCCTACAAGTTCATCATCCTACAGCTCTTTCTATCTATGGCAACCTATCGCTCCTCTAGGTCTACCTCTACTCCTACCCCTACACCCAACTGGCGGCTCAGAGGGTTAAGCTTCATCCTAGTAGGACTCCTCATCCTTGGCCTCATCGACCAGTGGAGCGAATCGCTCTTGCCGTATTCTGGTAAGAATAGAATTAAAACATAAATTCAGATAACAATATATATCCTAATAGTTACACAAAATTCTAAGAGCAAGGGAGACTATTCAAAGACATAGTCGAACCTAATTGATGCAGTAGTTTCAAAGAAAAACTCAAACTTTATCAACCTAGGTCAACCACACTAAACCTAAGCTCTGATACCAACTTTTTCATGACCCAAACCCGAGAGTCATGACCAGTGCTAGGGAACGGAAATTCACACAAATCCGGAACCTGTAGCAAGCCTTAAACACAACTTACATACCAAATATAACCATAAAATGCCTCAGAATTAAAACATTTAATAACAAAAAAGAAATTCTCCAATCTCATACCATAATAAAATATTTTTACCAAAATATTCAAGTACAAATCCTCGAACAATAACATCATCACAAACTACAATAAGTACGTACGACTACTGCAGTGTCTAATAAATACAAGAAAGGATAGTTTAAAATTTATATAAATCAACCGGAGAAGAAAGAGTACGACGAAGAGGATAACTGGGGGAGGTCTGAAAAGATAAATCCTGAAAAATAATTGAGGGGGATTAGACCTCATTGAGTGAATTATTATTATATATATGCATGTAACCTAAAGGTACATTCACTCAAACATTTATAACAATATTTATTTATTTATTTTGTACATGCATTTCATGCAAATGCTCAAAATAATTTTTATATCAATACAGTAAATGAAAATAAGTGGAGCATCAGAGCAGAACCTTAAAAATCTCCGGAACCTCAACACTGAACCTCACTGGCCATCAAGCCCACTTAAATCCAATAATATTTCTCTTTTCCAATTTGATAGTGTACCAGCCCCGAAACCTTAAGGTCAATCAAGCTACAGCAGTCTCGCTGTCGGCATGACTGACCCCAAGACCCCTGATCAATCGAGCTTCCGCAGCCACACCACTCTCTATCCACAAATCTCAATAGTCAATCACTTTTTTATCATATCTCACATCAATCAATATATCAAATCCTAACATCTAGCATACTATTGCGCAACAGTTCCAGCGTAGCCAACTAGGTAGCATGTTCTACTACTGTCCTCCAAAAATAACACACCACAATAACAATTCATATCAACAATAAAAATAACATCCAAGTCAAGAACATTATATTCACAATATATATGTACATAATGAAATATATATATTTTAATAATCACCAAACAAATAAAAGGTCTAATGCAACATATTTATTTCACATTAACAACAAAATATGTGGATGCTAGGTAAACAGTTCTAAATGACATGCATACATATAATAATAACTCACAGGTGAAATGCGCTCATCTGTTCTTATTTGACTGGCCCTGTCCTGGAGGCCTAACTTTCGGTGCAGCTATAGGAAACAATAAAATAATAATTAGGATTAAAATCCTAACCTTATACATTCTAGATTTCTAAGGAAAACTCGAACTAAAACATGACTTTACTAAACTTAAAACTTAATACAATCCCGATGTCATATTTTATGAGAAATCTACCAAAAATTCAGCAGAGTTTCCTTTGTAAAACGGACATCTTTCTACTAAAAATAGATTCAATCCTGCATGCAAAACACTTCTAAAATATCCACAATTTCACATCTCGGGTTGGGCCCCTGAACTACAATTCATGCCCAACTGAGAGTCAACATCACAAAATATATAATAAATAAATAATTTTCTCAAATCACCAAAATATCAATTTATTTTCCAAATAAATAATAAAATTCCAGTTCACGAATAATATTTTCTAATAAAATCCATTAATAGTGTAAAGTTCCCATTATACAATTAATTTAGCATAAATTGCAAATAATTATTAATATCATAAAAATAATAAATGCTCATTTAAACTTAAAAATAATAAATAAGTTTATTTTTCATACATTTTTCCAAAATTATTGCTAACTAACAATTAATTGAAAATAACTATAAAAATTTCATACCTTTAATAATAAAAAAAGTCTAAAACAGAATAATTAACAGTAATTTTAATTAAAATCAAATAATTTATTAATTTTTAACAATTTTTCAAAATACATATTTATACATAACCTATAAAAAGTCATATTTAAAATTCTATAAAGAATTTCAAAAAACTTCATTCACAAAGTTTAATCTACATAATTTATAGGATTTAATAAAAATATAAAAATTTCCCAAGCCGGAACAGTGCCATGAACAGTACTCGATGCTAGAAAAATTTGAAATTTTCAAAAAAATAAATAAAAATCATATCTAGATAGCTCATAATCTCTACAACAAATAATCTCAAAGCAACTATACCTAATAAAATCAAATTCAAACTCAAATAAATAAATTAACTAAAACTACCAAAAATCAAATTTCTACAAATCGGAGTAGTTGTCAAAGTTAAAATCCGAAATTGGTTAAGGGCTTTAGAAGCCCAGGAAGAGAGCTTTCAAAAGAGCCCGACATCAGCTCCTAGAACCGTCAGAATCGTCGCCGGCGTTCTTCCTTGAAATCCAGCCAAAAACGAAAAATGGGAGAGAAAGAGAGGAATGGTAGTCGGCTAGTGCTGTGGCTGCTGGGGAGGACGTCCGGCGGTGATCCGGCGTCGTCAGGTGGTCGACACAGTGAGAGGGTTGCAGTGGTAGTGGGTGGTCGTCGGTGATAGGGAGAAGAAAGAAGAAGAAGAAGAATAGAAAGAAAAATAAGTGACTATTGCCATTTTCACGTTTTTGTATTTTTTTTAAATAATTATTATTATTATATAATTAAACTCCCACCACAAGTCTATATATGTCTATATATATATATATATATATATATAT
>CATIWM010651668.1:0-16757 GCA_949671775.1 Mallotus repandus
AAAGTCATTCAATTCAAATTTTGATAGGTATCCCTCATCGTATTTGAATACTCAGCTCTAAATACTTATGTGTTGATTAGTCCAAATTTTGACACGAACTCCTTCTTATATTTGAAATATTTACGCGTTGAATTTTAAAAATTTATAATATTTTATTATTAAAAACACTATTATTTTATTCCATCTAAAATAACTCTCTCCTACCCCACCAAAAATTTATGTTTTCTATTTCACTTAAAATATCTCTCATTTATTCAACCATAAATACATATTTTTCTTCTATTTATTTAATGTAAATTCTACTATTTACTTCAATATATTTGAATTGAATTTTTTTTGTATTCTTTTATTATTCATATTAAAAAAAAAAAGTGCGTTCTTCTCTACTAAAATAATTTTATTTATTTAATATATTTGAATTGAATCTTTTTGTATTTTTCTATTATTCACATTAAAAAAAAGTGTGTTATTCTCTGCTAAAATAATTTTATTTATTTATTATTTTATTGTGATTATTTATTTTGTTAATTTTGAAATAATTTTGTTGCTTTTATTTTTAAATCAAGGATACAGTAGGCATCGACCGCCTTCTATTGCACATTCTCCCTCTACGGATGCAGTTCTATTAACCAAAGCAGACCTTGAAGGATATCACAATACATGCGATGATGATGCTATTGGGAATGAACTAGCAATTATCCCTAGAATTAAGGCCAGGCCCATGATGTCTCTTCCTGCTGCTTCCTTCATGGTAATATTTGTATTGTTCATAAAAATAATAATGTTATAATTATATTTTATTTTTTTAATCTCAATTTCAATTTTTTTATTTGTTATTTTTCCTCTTTTTCAAATCCTAACTCTCTAATAATGTAGTATCACATGCTCAAACAATACCTCATCCTAATATAGTTATAAAAATAATTATTTTCAATATTTATTTTAAATTTGTCCCCAATTATATTGATTTTTATATGATATTTTTATTATAGATTATGATTAGCTAATTGTTTGGTTAAATTTGATAATTTAATTTAAGGATAATTTTTATTTTATTTATTTTAGTTTTCATCTTATTATTCATTTTGTTTTATTTATTTAATTATAATTGTTATTTGCACATTAAAATATACATGAACTTTAAAATATATATATTATTCACAGTCCGCGCAATGGGCGGATTGATGACTAGTATATATATTAAATGTTGAGCTCTAAAGTGATTAAGTCAAAAATTTGATAAGTGTTTATCTTAATATTTGAATATTTATTCTAAAATTTAATGTATCAAACTACTAAAATCCTAATTTTTATTAAAAATAAAATATTTACCAAGTTTTTTTAGTATTGAGATATGTATAATAGTGTTTTAGTTAAAAATTAATACTATTTAAATTCTAAAAATATTCATCTACTATATAATAATATCTTTTATTTTAACGGAAACATTCTATTATATTCAAATAAAAATACTTTTTCTTTTTTTATCTGTCAAACCATTAAAAATCCTAATTTTATTAAAAATAAAATATTTACTATATTTATTTAGTATTTTTTTTAACTAAAACACTATTATACATATCTCAATACTATTCAAATTTTAAAAATATTTATATACTATATAATAATATCTTTTATTTTAATGGAAACATTCTATTATATTCAAATAAATAATTTTTCTTTTTTTAACCTAAAAAATAAAAATATGTAAGTTTTCACTCAATTTCTATATTTATTTTATTTTACTTATTCTATAATTATTATTAGTATGCATATTAAAAATAGTATGTACTCTTAATAAAAATTATATGTTCTAACTTTTATATTTGATTAATTTTTAGTATTTACTTTGTTATAATTATTTAATTAATTATTTTAAAAGATTATATTATTTGTAGTCCGCGCAAAGTGTGGATTCACGATTAGTTTTATTTAAGTCTAATGCATTCTTTATATTTCACTTTTTCATTTTGTTTTATTCTAGAAGCATTTACTTTTAATTTTCTTCAAGAAAATAAGCCAACAAAAAACAAGGATATGTATGGAAAACAAACGTGTATTAATTAACCTTTTGTATAATGAGTGAATTTAAACTCATTTTCTAATCTAGAATTTAGATTTAGAGAGTGGGTTGGAGTCATTTTTTTTTTACAATAACTCTTTGTAATAAAGAGTTTAGGTTAAATAAAGAGTGGTGTTGAACATTTGCACGATCAAATGATAATTCATCATCATTTTGACTTTAATAAACATTTTTTGACCTCTAATTCTCTTTGCTTAAGTGGGATTATAAGCATAGGTACTCAATTACATTCAATAAAAGCAAAGTTAGTTGGCCAAGCTTTGGAACATATTTAAGGACATTTGAAACAAATTGAAAGCCTTCAAAGACCCCTACACATGTCCTACAAAGCATGGGAAAAGAACCAAGTGCAAAGAAGTACGTTCGGAGGCAAAATGGACAAATTTAAGTGAGGCTAGCACACGCTCACTGTCCGCTTGCGATCCCAAGTAGACCATGAGCGTACCCTCATGAACCCGAGCCTCCTTTATGATCTCGATGTGCCTCATGCTTGAAATGAGAGAAATAAGGCTGCCATGCTCATGGTCTACGCTCATGATCTCGAGTAAACCATGAGCATCAACAATGATCACTTTTGCTAGCAACTATCATATTTTTCAACACTTATGATCCTGAGCGTCTGAATTCTCGCAAAAGCTGAAAATGCATTTAATGAAGAAGAAAGAAGTTCGGAACAAATTTAATGGCTTCCAACATTTATTTTTCACTCTTTAACTATAAATTGAATCCTTGCAACTTTATTTAAGAAGTTACATAAGTTGGTTGAGCAATTAATTTCGTTGAACAGTTTTCTTTATTCTTAAAATTCTCAATTGTATTTAAGTGTTGATTGTGTGCTAGGTTAGCTCTCTTCTTCGTCTTCTTTATTGGGTTGAAAAAGGGAAGTGGGGAGTTAATGCTAGTGGTTTAGGTTCAAGTGTAAACATCAAAATACTTGTGATTGATTGTTGGTTAGAGCTTAGCCTTTAAAAGCTCATTGTGTTGTAAAGGTTGGAGTTGAGCCATAAAACTCTTGTAAACTCAATCTAGATTAATAAAATTAGAGTGGGTGTTAAAAATCCTAACTTGGGAATAAGTTAGATGAAGATATAGATTTGTTTGTGATTTAAACTCCTTAAATCTTGTGTTGTTGAATTATTCTCTTGTTATTTCTTCTAAACTCTTCTTTAATTCTTGATTAAGCCTTAATTTTCTTTTAATTTTTAATTTTCCATATTCACCCCCCTCTAGGGTCTCTTTCAATTGGTATCAGAGGTAAACTTCTTGGTACTTAATTACAAGAAGGTTAGATCATGTGTAGTGAGGGTGTGAACTTTTCTTCCTTAAGACCTTTTTTTATGGAAGTGATTATCCCCATTGGAAATTTAAAATGGAATTATATCTTGATAGTGATCTTATTTGACTATGGGAAGTAGTTCTTGAAGGTTGGGAGCCTTCTAAAGCCACACTAGATAATGTGGAAATCCTCATTGATAGAACTCAATGGACACAAGAGCAAAAGGAGGCAAATTACAAGAACAAATAGGCAATGAAAATCTTACTTGCTTCTATGTCTAGAGAAGAAAGAGTCAAGGTTCAACATTACCAATCTGCTAAAGAAGTGTGGGAAACTCTTGAGAATCACTATGAAGAAAATTTATAAGTGATACGTAAGAAGGTTCAACTTCACATGTATGAGTATGAACTCTTCAAGATGAAGTCTCAAGAATCAATAACTGAAATGACCAATCGTCTCAATGCTCTTCTTATTACTTTAAGGAAACTTGGAAAATATTTTTCCAAGGAATAAGTGAAAAAAAAGATTCTAAGAATCCTACCTAAGAAGGATTGGAAATCTAGAGTCACTTTAATTGAGGAAGCATAAGACCTCTCAACTCTCTCGACCAATGTGGTACACATAAGCTTACTATAAAGCAAAGAGAAGCTTAGAGAGATAAGAAAGAAGAGAAGAAAAAGAGTATTGCATTGAAGGCTATTCAAGAAGCAAGTGAAGATGAAAGTCTTGAAGATTATAGTAATGAAGATTGTGACATTGCCATGCTTATAAGGAGCTTTAAGAAATTCTTAAGAATGAAGAATTCCTCAAGAACTAGAGACTTAAATAAGAAGTTTGATGGCAAGAAGAATAAATAAGTTACTTGCTATAAATGTAAGAAACCGGGTCACATTAGAAGTGAGTGCCCCAAGCTCAAGTTCAAGAACAAAGGAGCAAAGGACAAGAAGAAGGCATTCAAAGTTTCATGGGATGACTCGTCCGAATCAGAAAAGGAAGAGGAGCAATAAGAGGTGGCCAACCTTTGCTTCATGGCCCTTGAAAATGAAAACGAGGTAACAACTACATCTCATTCTTCTTGTGATGATTATGATGAGGATGATGATAATGATAAGAGCTCTATTGTGAGCAAACTCATGGTTAAATATAAAAGCTTACTCTCTAAGATGAAGCTTTGCAAGCACGAATTATCTAACTTATCCAAGGAATTTAAAAGCTTTAAAAATAATTTCTCTAAATGTATTGAATTTAATAAAAAACTCACAAATGATTTGAAATCCTCTAATTCCTTGGAGGACCAACTCAAGAAAGCAAATGATGAAAATCTTAAGCTTTCTAGAGAGGTCCTAAAGTTAAAGAATTCCATTTATAAATTTAAGAAGAGAAAATAGACTTTAAATAGTCTTCTTGATTCTTAAAAATTCTATGGGGATACCCATGGCATTGGATATACAAATGGAATGCCCTCTTCCTCATCATCATCATCTCATATTAACTTTTTTAAAGCTTCTTATAATTCTACCCCTTCTACTTCTAAACCTCTTGAGATTCAAGCTTTCAAAGCTAAAAGGTCTCATGTATCAAATGATAAGGGAAAGTCTCATAAGACTTAATCTCCATTGACATAAAGGGCTAAGGCACAAGCCAAGAAGCTCTAACCACATGGTTATATGTACACTAGATACAACACTCCTAAGCATGCTACACTTTCATCTCATAATACACAATATCATTGCCAATGTATGTCTCACTCTTATCCTCAGGCACAAAAGACTTTTGGAAGTCTACACAACCACAACATAAAAGGCATATCTCAAAAACTAGGAAATCATTTCCCCTTAGAAGAAATAGATTTGCCAATGTTGAATGCTTGTATTGCATGACCAAAAGTCACACGAGCAATGTGTGCTTCTATAGAAGACTACACTTGCAATTGCTTCCTTTGGACTACTTTGAGACTAACCAACCTAGACCAATAAAGGTTTGGGTTCAAAAGGATGTGTAAATTATGTTATGTAGGTGTGCTTGAAGTCCACAAGAGCAAAACACAAGTGGTACCTTGATAGTGGATGTTCAAAACACATGACGGGATACAAGGAGAAATTTAACAAGCTTGATGCTAAGGATAGAGGACATATCACATTTGGAGACAATGCCAAAGGAAAGATAGTAGGAATTTGAGATATTGGTAACCCTCAATCCTTATTTATTCATCATGTGTTGCTTATTGATGGTCTTAAACATAACTTACTTAGTATAAGTCAATTATGTGACATGGGAAACATGGTCACTTTTTATCCTAAAAATTGCTTTGTTAGTAGTTTAAATAATGACAAAGTAGTTTTTAATAGTGAAAGAGTTGACAATGTCTATGTTATTAACTTGAATAAAGTTGATAACAAAGACATCAAATGCTTAGTGTCTATTTCCCATGACATATGGACTTGGCATAGAAGGTTAGGACATGCAAACTTTGAGCTTTTCGATGATCTTAGTAAGCATGAACTTGTGGTTGGTCTACCTAAACTCAAGTCCACTAAGGACAAGCCTTGTGATACTTGTCAAAAGAAAAAACAATCTAAATATTCCTTTAAGTTCAAGAATGTAGTATCCACTTACAAGCCACTTGAACTTATTCATATGGATTTATTTGGACCTACTAGAGTTGCTAGTTTAGGTGGAATTCTAGATACACTTGGGTATGTGTTTTCAAAAAGAGTTTAAAAAGAAAAAAAGTTTTTGCATTTCAACTATTAGAAGTGATCATGGAATCAAATTTGAAAATAAATTTTTCAAAATCTTTTATAATGGAAATGGTATTTCACATACTTTTTTTTTCTCCTAAAACTCCTCAATAAAATGGAGTAGTTGAAAGGAAAAATAGGACTCTAGTGGAAATAGCTAGAACTATGCTTTATAAGTATAATTTTCCTTTACACTTTTGGGTGGAAGCCATTAACACTTCTTGCTATATAGAAAACAGAGTCTTTAAAATACCAACTTTGAACAAAAATTCTTATGAGCTTTGGAATAATAGAAAATCCAAAATCTTATATCTTAGAGTATTTAGATGCAAGTGCTTTATATTAAACACCAAAGATAATCTTGGGAAATTTAACTCTAAAGCTGATGAAGGAATTTTCCTAAGCTATTCCACCTCTCGCAAAGCATATAGAGTCTTTAACAAGAGAACTCTAGTAGTTGAAGAATCTATGTATGTTATATTTGATGAATCTAACCCACTTGATCCTAGAAAGAATTTAATGATGTTGTAGATGAATTTTTGGAGATGAACCTTCAAGAAAATGATACTAACAAGCCCTTGGAACTAGAAGCTCCAAAAGAAGAAGTTCCTCAACTCACTTTCAAGGAAGAGCTTCCCAAAGATTGGAAATTCCAGAAGGATCATCCCAAGGACCTCATCATTAGTGACACTTCAAAAGGTGTAACCACTATATCTCATTTTAACACCATTGTTAATTTAAACTTCATTTCTCAAAGTAAGCCCAAAAATGTTAATAATGCCCAAAAATGTTAATAATGCTTAGGTTGATGAATTTTAGGTCCTTGCTATGCAAGAAGAGTTAAATCAATTTGAGAGAAATAAGGTTTGGACCTTGGTTCCTAGACCTAAACATCATCCTATTTTTAGAAATAAGATAAATGAACAAGGTGTCATATAACTATGAATAAAGCTAAAGTAGTGGCCAAAGGTTATAGTCAAGAAGAAGGCATTGATTATGATGAAACCTTTTTCCTCGTTGCAAGGTTAGAGGCCATTAGAATGTTACTTGAATTTGCTTTTTATATGGATTTTAAACTTCTTCAAATGGATGTTAAAAGTGCATTCTTGAATGGTTTCATTCAAAAAGAAGTATTTGTTGAGCAACCTCCAGGTTTTGAGAACTTTAAATTTCCAAATCATGTTTTCAAATTATCCAAGGCATTGTATGGATTGAAACAAGCTCCTGGAGCTTGGTATGAAAGGTTGATCACCTTTCTAATAGAGAAAGGATTCTTTAAAGGAAAGGTAGATACAACTATTTTCATTAAAAAATCCAATAATGATTTGCTTGTTGTACAAATTTATGTAGATGATATTATATTTTATAACACCCCTTCCTATTGACACCATCTTTACAAATTATTACTGTATAATAACATATCAAAGGCACCAATAGGGAAGAATGTTTATGATCAATTCAATATCGCTTAAAAATAAGAATCCAACAATATGCATCATAATAACTAGATTATTTAGTTAACAATGTGCTAAGATATTTATATAAGATGGTAAGAAAGACAATAACTTCAAATACATATCATAATAGTATCCATATTACCAAAAAACCAAAAATATATAGTTCTCTCCATCTACACAATACCCTTGGTACTAAACCAAACTTATTCATCTACTTCCAAAGGTCATACACTAATTGCTAACCACTAAATTGCCAGCACCCATAGTTAAATCTTGACTTCACTTCCACGCTTAATTCATTAGCAATTACTCTGTAAAAATTATGTTAGGAGAGTGGTGAGTACTTATGGGAAAATACTCAGTGAGTGAACTACAAGGGAAAGCAACAAAAGGTATAGGAAAATGAGAAGGAAACAGATCATGGATTCATATATATACTCACAGTTCACTCGTGGTTTGTATTGTCATTGTTCGTTAATTTATTTCAGTGTATTAACAATTTGAAATAGATTTTCATCATTTCAGAAAATAAGTAATACCAATTTACTGAAAAATATATTTTGCAGCAAGTCATTTAGATAAAATAATCCACAATGTTATACTATCGAAATATCAAGTGATCACAATAATATAAACCATAATAAAATAACTTACTGCAATGCAATGTCATCGCTTCATAAAATAATTCATCTAAGAGCATTATCAGAGTAAACTACACACATATAACAATGACATCGAATATAGTGTGGACTAGCACTATACCAAAAGCAATATAAATAAGTCAGTATGCATACAATGACTTATGTGTGATCAGCACTTAAGCTAATAAATATATATCTCATTTCTGTCAATTTCTCTCAAATGTCAAACCTTAGACAAAATATGTATTCGGCCCTAGGCAATGACTATACATATATTCTAGGCATGGTCTTACATCTATAAGATAAAATGTGCATCCGGCCCCAGGCATCAGCTATACACACTTCAAAATATGTATCCGGCCCCAGACAATGGCTATACATATTTTCTAGCCCTGCCATGTCCTAGACATGGTCTTACTGTCACCAACATATGGTGTTGACCCGTTGCCCTTATTGCTTAAAACACATTCGTCAAATGCTTTTGACAAATACTATATATTCTTTTTCATATACTAAAATATACCTTATATATATAACAAAAATACACTTATAATAAAATTTTGTATCTCAAAACATTTCCTATAAATTATTCTTAAAACAATTCATTTCAACTATAGTAAAATTCAAATATCTCTCAGTTCATAAAATAATATCTTTTAACCGAAATGCACATATTAAAATACTAAAATATTTAATAAAAATATTCTTTTTCATCAAGGATGTTAACTCAACAATTAAGCCCATAATTCATTAGAGATTTAATTATAAATTAGATTTCAACAATAATAGGTTCAGTGAAGTTCCAAGGATGGAAATTCTTGATAGATTTTGGCCAAGCAAAGCAAACTCAAAAGCAAGCCTTCACAATAAAAATTTGGTCAAGAAGAGAAATAGAGGTAGCTAGCTCACTCACCAAATTCTCTAAACTTTTCCTTGCTTTTACCAACCATAATTTTTATTTGGCCTCGAAAAGCTTTATATTGTCTCTAACAATCATATAAAATAACAACTATTTTAATCTTCAGTTCAATAAAAAAAATCCTACTCAATATATATACATGTCTATGGTTGCATGTACATTGTTCACTTGAATTCCATGCCTATAAAAGACCCATAATTAACTTTAATTTCAGCATGTTCACATTCTGATATGGTCATCATCAATCCATTAACATGCCATCAAGATTCCATAGCCTAACCCCACCATTTGCTCAACCAAAACTCAATTGAACTTGGTAGAATGACTCTGCCAAGACAGATTCGCAGGGCTAACTTTAAAAAATTCTTGAGAATTTTAGGAAATGAATTGGAAGCTAAAATTTGAAAAAGATTTATGTCTATATTTATAATACATTCCATAAAAATTTCACTTCAATTAGATAACCACAAATAAATTTATGGATGACAAATTACAATCAACTTAAAGAAGCTTACAGACTGAGCAATAAAAAGTATTGCTTTGTTCGACCATTATAAAAGATAAATCAGCTCTAATACAAAACTGAAACATTATAGAGGACTATGAAAAGTTTCTTTAAAATCAAACTAATCTTAATTTGAAGCTTTCTAGCTCAAGTTACAATCAAAACACTAAGATTGATCAACCAGGAAATTCAAACCCGAATTCTGCATCTTGTAAACCCTAACTCAAATCAACAAAAATATTAAAATTACTTACCAAATCAATCACCAAAAGCCTTTGGAATAAGTATTAAATCCTTAAAAGTTTTTTAGCTCTTCAAATTTCACTTGCAAGATAAGCCTAAACTTAAAGAATTAAACAACTCTTCTAGTTCTCTTTTTTTTTTTCTTTCCTTTCCAAGAAACATATTCTTCTTATATATCCTTCTTTTTTTTTTTGGCTTCCTCATATCTATCCTTCTTACCTTTATTATCCTTATCTTCTTATTCTTCTCTTGTTATCCTCTTATCCTCTTATCATTATTATTTTTTTTTTAAAAAATTGATCAAATGTTGCCACATCACCACATTCTAGCTTCTTCCTTTTTTTTAAACTTTTATCCTTTTAATATTTCATCCTTATCAATTTCTTCCCTTAGTTTGCCACCTGAAAAATTCTAGCACCTTCTACTTCCAAACATTCATCTGTAAGTAATCCTTCCAAAATCTCAATTTCATTCCTCAAACTTCCTTGCTTTCCTCTTTTTAAACCATCTCGTTCTAATTTATTCAAACATATTCATATGAAGGAATTTAATTATTATGATTTCACTATTATTTCCCAATGCTTCCTTATCTTGCATCTTAACATCTCTATAATTATAATCATACTTAATTATAATGCTATTGAAGGTACAGATGTTACATTTCTCCCCTCCTAAAAGAAATTTTGTCCTTGAAATTTGGAGTGCTACTAATATTCATATCTTATATATTCTTAACACTTACTCTACCTTTTTCTTTTATAATGAACCCATTCTTAAAATAACAAATATTCATTAACTGATGCACGCTCAAGATGGCTATTTATAAGAAAACCCTAATAAGGAACAAAGTTGGAAATAAAATAAACTTCCTAAACATCAAAAAGGAAAAACCTAGAAAAATAAGGAATTTTGGCCTGACATCTCACATGGCTATGTCAAAAAATGACACGGCTGTGTCACACTGCTTCATGTGGATAAGTTGGACAGAACACGAATTAGACATGGTTGTGTCAAATGTTTGACACAGTTATGTTAGAATAAATACAATCTAATTAGCTAAAATTGTCTTTATAAAAGTTATAGTTGTTTGTCTTAGCTTTCTATAGCATTTTGAATCATCTTAATCCGCTCTGTTGCTAAAGTTATAGCCAAACTATTGAAGTATGCTACTAAGATTCAAAATATGAAATCAAGCTTACTAGCTTGAATTCTTCATCACTCGGCTCCATGTTTGCACTTGAGGTTGAACATTTGAGGTTGAATCCACAATTTTATTCATAGTATAAAGAACAAAGGAAGTCAATGCTCATTTGAACTTATTGGTCCTTGCTCTTATCATTGGTCTCTCATAATGCTAAGAATCATTTAGCTTGATAGACTTTCTTAGTACCTTGGTTGCATTATTCCCTCCTTCCTCAAGATGATTCATCCTCGAATCAACACCTATATCAAAATTAAAAGGAGATAAATTAGTAACATTAAAATTAACACTTACATCATATTCACTGGACAAGTCAATCTTATATGCATTATCATTGATGCACCCCAAGACTTGAAAAGGTCCATTTCAACATGGCATCAACTTAGATTTCCTTTAAGTTGGGAATCTTTTTTTTCTCAAATATACCCAAACTCAATGTCCAGGTTCAAATACAACATTTATACACCCCTTGTTTGCATATTTGGCATATTGCTCATTCTTTTGTTCAATATTTGCTTGCACCTTTTTGTTTGCACCTTTTCATGCAATGCCTTTACAAATTCTCCTTCTTCTTTCCATCTAGGTTTACTTTGTTCACTCAAAGGTAAAGCAATTAAATCTAAAGGACTCAATGGAATAAAACCATAAACAATCTTAAAAGGGCAGTAATTAGTAAAAGAATGCACACTATGATTATAAGCAAATTCAATGTGTGGCAAGCAATCTACCCATGACTTCAAATTTTGCCTAACCATGGTTCTAAGTAATTAAGATAAAGTTCTATTAACAACCTCAATATAACCATCAATTTGTGGATGACATGTTGTAGAAAGCAAAAGTTTAGTACCTAATTTACCCCACAAAGTCTTCCAAAAGTAACTTAAAAATTTAGCATCTCTATTACTCATAATTGTCCTTGGCATGCCATGCAAATGAACAACCTCTTTAAAGAACAAATCATAACATGTTGTGCATCATCAGTTTTTCTACGTGCCATAAAGTGAGCCATTTTTGAAAACCTATCAACCACAACATATATTGAATCATCTCCATTCCTAGTCCTAGGTAACCCTAGCATAAAATCCATGGAAATATCAATCCAAGGTGAACTAGGCACAGGTAGAGGCATATACAACCCATGTGGTTTTAACTTAGACTTAGCTTGTTTACACTCAATGCACTTATCACAAATTCTAGCAACATCCTTTTTCATATTAGGCCAATAAAAGTGATCATGTAAAACATCTAAAGTCCTAGCGATACCAAAGTGTCCTATTATACCACCCTCATGTGTTTCATGAATAAGCAACTAACACATAGAACAATTAGGAACGCACAATTATTTTTCTTTAAATAAGTAACCATCATGCCTATAGAATTTTTCAAAAATAACATTTTCAAATGCATGATAAGCACTACTAAAATCACTATCATTCTCATCCAACTCTTTGATGTATTCCAATCCTAACAATTTAGCATCTAAAGAAGCAAGTAAAGTGTACCTTCTTGAAAGTGCATCAGCAACAACATTCTCTTTACCTTACTTGTATTTGATGACAAGGAAATGATTCAATGAGTTCACTCCACCTAGCATGTCATTTCTTAAGCTTATTTTTCCCTTTCAAGTGCTTCAAAAATTCATGATCAGTGTATATACCGAATTCTTTATGTAATAAATAATGTTGCCAAGTCTCTAAAGCGCGAACTAAGGCATACATCTCCTTGTCATAAGTATGGCATTTTAAGCTTGCACCATTAAACTTTTCACTAAAATAAGCAATCAGTTGTCCATCTTGCATTAGAACAACCCCAATTCCTAAACCTAAAGCATCACATTCAATTTCAAATGTTTTAAAAAAGTTATAAAGAGCAAGTAAAAGAGTAGAAGTCAACTTATCCTTAAGCATATTAAATGCTTATTCTTGTGTTTCTCCCCACTTAAGGCCAATATTTTTCTTGATGACTTCAGTCAATGGTGCAACAATGGTGCTAAAATCCCTTATAAATTACCTATAAAAGCTTGTAAGACCATGAAAACTTCGCACATCACCAACTCCTCTAGGTGTAGCCCATTCTTTAATTGCCTTGATTTTCTCTTCATCCACCTTTATTCCTTTTTTCACTAAAAACAAAGCCTAAAAAAAGCTTATGTGTGCAAAAACTACACCCTTTGAGGTTAGTATACAAATATTCATTACGCAACACTCTCACAACCAAACGAACATGTTCAATATATTCTTCTAAAGATTTACTATAAATAAGTATATCATCAAAATAAAAAACCATAAATTTTCTAATGAAAGCACACAAAACATGATTCATTAATCTCATAAAAGTGTTAGGTACATTAGATAAACCAAAAGGCACGACTAACTAGTCATATAAACCATATTTTTTTTTAAATTTAGTTTTCCACTCATCACCCTCTTTCATGCGAATTTGATGATACCCACTTTTCAAATCAATTTTGGAAAATATAATAGCCCCATGCAATTCTTTGAGCATATCATCTAACCTAGGAATAGGATGTCGATACTTTACCGTTATTTTGTTGATTGCATGAGAATCAACACACGTTCTCCAAGTTCTATCCTTTTTAAGTACAAGTAGAATGGGAACAATGCATGGGGTCAGGCTTTCTCTAATGTAGCCTTTATTCATAAGGTCCTCAACTAGCCTTTGCAACTCCTTGGTTTCCTAAGGATTACATCTTAACACAGGTCAATTTAGAATTGTAGAACAGGGTAGAAAGTAAATTTGATGCTTTATTCCTCTAATTGGTGGCAAACCACTAGGAATATCATCAGGTAGCACATCTTGAAATTCCTGTAATAAACTCATAAAAGAACTAGGCAAAGAAAGGTCGAGATCATTAGAATTGAAATAAGATTCCTTGTAAACAAGTACAAGGATAGGATACCTCAAGAGTAAAGCTTGCCTCACATCGTTTTCTTTTGTATAAAAATTTACTTTTCTGTCTTGTTTTACCTCTATTACACTTAACTCTCCTTTTGCATGCCCATCACTCTTCTTTTTCTCATTGTGTATCCCCTGAAACTCTCATTTTTCCACACTTTGCTCACTCCTCTCATTGCTTTTCTCATAGTTCTCCTTTTGCTTGTTTGCCTTTTCTTTTTTATGCAAACTCTCTCTCTCTTTCTCTCTCTCTCTCTCTCTTCATTGCTTTTTTTTCTTATTCTTCAAATTTGTGTTTTAGGACTTTTTAATCCTTATACACTTCTTTAGGAGTTAAAGGTTTAAAGGTAATGGGTACATCATTCATTACAAAAGAATATCTATTAGAAAACCCATTATGATTAACCTTCCTATCATATTGCCAAGGACGCCCCAAAAGAATATGTCAAGCTTGCATAGGCACTACATCACATAATACTTCATCTTCATACTTGCCTATGGAAAATGCTATCTTTACTTGTTCAGTCACTTTTATTTCCCCATAAACATTCAACCATTGTAATGTATAAGGTTTAGGATGCTTCATGGTATATAAATGCAATTTCTCTATTAATATGGTACTAGCTACAATTGTGCAACTACCCCCATCAATGATCATACAACATGCCTTATCTTGCACCTTGCATCTAGTATGAAAGATGTTCTCACGTTGTACCTCATCCTCCATCTTGGCATGCACATTCATGATTCACCTTGTAATAAGCAATTTATAATATGAAGGACTTTGTATAGCGTCATCATCACTTGTATCCTTAAGCTCGGGCATCTCCAAATCACACTTATCATCATCACTTTCATTAAATATTTCACTACCCCTCATAGTCATGGTGCACTTATTTGGACAATTAGAAGAGATATGCCCATGACCCAAACATTTAAAAAATTTAATATCACGAGAATGTTGAGTTTGAGTCTCACCTTTGTATTTTACCTTGGCGCTTCCCCCTTCCTTTTCTTCTTTATTCTCAAATTTAGTTTTATTATAGCTTTTATCTCTGCTGTTCCAATTTGACTTCCATGAAGGACTAGAAGAAGTCAAATTTCCTTAAGAACTCTTGAACTTTAATTGCTTTTCAATCTTGATTGCTATGTGTACCATATCATCCATGTTGATATAGTGATGTAATTCCACTAAATCAGTAATGTTTCTATTTAACCCATGCAAGAACTTTGCCATTATTGCCTCACAATCCTCTTGAACATCTACTCTAATCATAGCTACCTCCATTGCTTGATGGTACTCCTCTTCACTTTTAGATCCTTGTACAAGATTTTAAAGTTTATTGTACAATTCTCTATAATAGTGTGTAGGAACAAACCTCTTGCACATGATTGCCTTTATCTCCTCCCATGTCTTAGTAGGCCGATCATGGTTCCTCCTTCTACTAGTCACCAATTGATCCCACCAAATAAGTGCATAATCAGTAAACTCCATGGTGGCTAGTTTCACTTTATTTTCTTTGGAGTAATGATGGCCGTCAAAGATGGACTCCACCTTTTTCTCCCACTCCAAGTAGGCTTCGACATCAACCTTGCTTTGGAAGCTTGGAATCTTCATCTTAATTTTTCGTAAGTTGCTATCAACTTTTGTATGCCCATTTTTCCCCAAATTTGATGTTTGTTCATCATCCTCTTGTTCATGCCTCCCATGGTTTCTAGCATTGGTTGTACTAGCACCTCCTTGATAGTTTGACTCCATCCTATCAATTCGGTCTGCCAAGTCTCCAATTTGAGTTGCCATATCCATCCTTAACCTATCAAACATTTGGTTCATGGATTTTATATACAACTTTTGATCGGGAACTCCTTCACCTTCTTGAGCCTTTGCTTTAATTTTTCCTACAGAAATCATTGGTAGAAAAATAAAACCTCAAAAAAAACTCCCTCACGTGTTTCACTCAATTTTAATGTCACTCACACTTGTGTTTCACTCAATACAGCTTTTACCCTCTTATGAGCTCACCACTTCCCTTTTACCACTCAAATTCCTCAATCTCAGTTCTAATGCAACTAATGCAAATTTTTCAAGAATTGCTCAATCAAATAAACACCACAATCACAAAATCAAATTAAACTTAAAATTCAAAGTGACTATTCATGGTGCAAATAATCAAAAAAATAAGCAAGTGAATAAAGCTTAACTTAAAAATCAAGAAAAGCCCAATTTTTTGAAGCCAAGGAAACACATACAATGAAAATTAACAAAGAAACCAAATCTAATTTCTAAACCCACAAACACCTCCAACAACATGATTCAGAATTAAATTAAATGATAATAATAATTTTTTTTAGATAAGAACTGATAAGAAAATTGAACAATTTAGTTCAATTAAGGGTCATTGATAGATTTAAACCCCTTTAAATAAAACCATAGTAATTCAATTTTTTGATTCTGATTTTTTTTGAATCTAAGAGAAATTGAGAAGAAGAAGAAAAAAAGATTTATGAATAAAAATTACAGATAAATAACCAAACCTTGAAGTTTGGCTCTAATACCAAACTGATATGAACCTACCTATAACAGAGATAGAATGTGCATCCAACTTTGAATATTAGCCCAAGGATCATCAAGGATAAGTTGTGTTGATGGAACTAAACCCCTTGCTTATTAGATGGAAGCAAGATACTTAGCTATTAATAGATTAACAATGACATAATCCTAAGTTTAATCTAATCTAGCAATTGCAGTGAAAGGTAGAAGTGAAACAATCCAAG